>CM021102.1:119961879-120147400 GCA_007115665.2 Sequoiadendron giganteum
AAAGCCTAAAATCAGTGGATGAGATTTCATGTGACAATCCCTAATTAGGGTTAGCAAAATATTTTTAAATGAGTGGTCATGATGTCATTTGATAAAATCAAATCGACGATCGAGAATAAATGTGATAATTAGTCAAAAAGATAAAGATTTTCTAAAATCAAGAAGATAAGACTACTTGATTTGTAAGATTCGAAAAATCAATAAGATAAGAATTGAACTGAAAAGGAGATTTGAAAAAAATCAAGAATTTTCTCAATTACTTGATTTTTGGAAGATGATTACCATTTTGAATTAAATTAAATTCAAAATAAGGATTTTATGAGACAATAAATAATCTTTTGTAAGATTATTTACTAAAATGAAGAGATGGTTAATAAAAAAAAATCATTTTAAATAATTTCATTTATTAAAAATGAGAGAAATGTTAAATTAGGTAATTAAATAATTATTTAATTTAGAGGATTATGACCGATAATTAAATAGATTAATAGATTCATTTAATTATGAGAATTAGTGACATATTAAATAAATAAATGAAATTCATTTATTTGATAATGAGAAATAATAAATGAATAAAGGTAATTAAATAAATTAATATAATTTATTTATTTAATAATCATGAAGAATATAATAGACATGAATTAATTGAATAATAATGAATTACTTAATTAATAGTCGAATGTGGATCAAAGACATAATTAAATGTCATAATTATGCTAGGATGAAAGTGGTAAAATAGAGCTTGCAGGCCTAGGTCATTTTTATGTGTCTACACTTTCTGGTTAAAAGCATACTTTATTTTTGTTTTTAGTTTCTCCAATTCATTGAAGATAATAAGAGGGACTTGTACCTCTAAAGTTTAGAGGAAGATAGCTAATCCAATAGTGATCTCTAGAGCTATTGATAGCTGTTTTGTTTTCATTATTGGGTGTATCTGAGTCATAATTTGAAGAGGATGATCTATTTACTAACAATTTTTTGGCGAATCCACTGGAGAAAGGATGAAACTATCAATTTCTCTCTTCTCATAAATCTGAAGGTATCTCCCCGAGGATGGAGGTTGGTGACTGTGTTATTTGGAATGTGCTCATAATTTTTCTTTGGTATAATATTTCCAATCATCCTTTTTAAATTTTTATTATGACATTGGTTTCACTATGACCATGGTGTGCCCAATTCAGAACTTTATCGTTGCCACAATATTCAACCTTACCTAAAGGTTCACAAAAAAAAATTCAAAATTTTAGTGGAGAAAACTCCCAAATTGTTGATGATCACATTCAAGCCTTCACAATAGCCTACGGAATCTTGGGGGTTAATGAATAAAATGTATTTGTTCATTTATTTGTTGAGTCTCTCATTGGAGCTACTACACATTGGCTCCAGTCTTTAGAAATAGGATGCATCACTAATTGGGACAACATGAAGAAATTTCTTGGAAGATTTGAATCAATAGTTGATGGGGTTGCACTTCTTTCTTAGTTTTTCACCACTAAGAAGAGAGATGATGAACTAATGAGGAATTTTATAGATCGATTTAATTTTTTTTTAATGAGAATTCCTCATAAAATTCAACCAAGTGAGGATATCCAATTGATCATTTTCATTGTTGCATTACACCCTGAAGTTGTTTTCCTCTTGAAGCAAAGTAAAGTACGTAATATTGAATATACACAACAAGAAGCCACTGGTATTGAATATGACATGATAATATTTGGGCTTTGGAAAGCAAAGAAATTTGAAAAGACTCATAATCCAAGTGCAAAAACAAATGGTAAAACAAATTCCTTCTTCTCCATTCGAATGCACCAATTTTATAGTTTTTGATGAAGATTTTTTTTCAAGAAATTATCCAATTAGTTCAAATATGGAAAGAAGAGCTGAAGTATATGGTTTACATTATGAAGAAAGTGAAGGTGAATCTACTAATGTTCCAAATGATGAGGAAGGTCAGGTTTATTCATGTCTAGACCTTGGTAATTTAACACTTTCTAGTGCAACATGTGAAAAAATTTCCAATAATATAAACAACTACAATGATACATCAAAAATTCCTCAAAAACATGCATAGTTGGGATGTGAAGCCTCTACATCAAGTCATGAAGATGAAAAGATACAAGAAAAGGTTAGCAATAATTTTACTTTTGAGTCACCTCATGTTGACTCTGGTTTAGAAATGGATAAGCATGAAATGAAAGATGACAATATAAGTGGGGATAAAGAAACTAGTGATGATTTAGTAAATGAAGATGTTCAACCTCATACTATTTACAATCCAAATTGGTGTTTAAAGATGCCCATTGATGACTTTACATGTGGAAAGGAAATTGTTCAGTCTCATTTGCAAGTTGAGGAAGAAGAATATTTGGGTAAAAAATCTAAAGACATAGAGTTTCCTTCAAAAGGACATGAATCAGATGAATCAGATGAAGATGAAATTATCACCAAGATCAACAAGGCTACATTTCTTCATATGAGTTTTTAGTCTCTCGTAGAAGGAGTTGGTTCAAGTCTGATTCTGGTTAAAGGTATGATTGATATTCAAGGAGGCTCTTCAAAAGTTTTTGATGAAAGGTGGTTGTTTGGCACATATTTCAGTGAGTTTTTATTATTCATCAATCTCAGTATGTTTTTAAGTTTACAGATGCTTCATGAATAAGCACCTCCTTATCACACTAGCATCTATTTTTCCCAACCAGTAAATGGATTCACATAGTCTCATGGGAAATCTGGAAGTGTTGCACCTAGTCCAGGTGCATATAGGTGTTTTAGGTTGCATTTTATTTTCTAGTTGTTTTGGATTTCTCTTTCTCTATCTCCTTCATGCTCTTTGACTCTAGCCCAATGGACAAGGATTGGTCTACCCCAAAGCTTCTGTAGTTCTTTACATTTCCATAGAAAAAACATTCCCCAAACAAAGCCACTATTAGCCCCATTTTTGGACATGAAAATTTTAAGCTTTCCCCTTTGTATTCAGTCTCATTGGAACCAAGCCATGTCATCAGGAACTTCATTGATTGAAGACAAAATTGG
Source organism: Sequoiadendron giganteum (assembly GCA_007115665.2). Classification (NCBI taxonomy): domain Eukaryota; kingdom Viridiplantae; phylum Streptophyta; class Pinopsida; order Cupressales; family Cupressaceae; genus Sequoiadendron; species Sequoiadendron giganteum. The sequence continues at coordinate 119,964,913 of CM021102.1, forward strand.
AATTATGAAAGAAATTTCCCCTTATTATGAAAATGGAGACTTAGAAAGTATAGTGGGTTTGTTAAGTATGGCCTTTGGAACAAATTTGAAAGTTGTTAGTTATTTGAGTATATATTAATTGCACTTAGATAAATTCCTAAGATTATATATGAATGGATCATTACGAGAAATACAAGTTCAGTATTCTTCAAATCCCATGAGTTTGATAATAATAATGATGAATCATAGCCATTTAATAAGAAAATAAATGCAAAAGATGATAGGGGAGTCAATCCATTTCTAAGCACCATCGATTTCCAATTAGAAAAATATGTATACAACTGATTGATGACACCTTAGTGATAAGAGGTGGGTCTCCTTATTCAAGAAACCATTCTCTTTATTCATAGTTTAATGAACTCACCAATGAGTAAATGTTACAATAATCAAACAGTTACTTCACTTAATATTTTAAGAATGATCTTCCATATTCTAATCGGTTTTGTAGCAAGATGCAGTAAAACTCTTCGAAACAAAATATTGGTGAATTTGTAGTTGGTTTCAAATGAGAAGGATACTATTGGTGGCCATCATATGATTTTTGGTCACCAACATGGGAATGCTACTTTTATTCTTTAAGTAACGACCAAGGGAAAAGAAGCATCTAAAGGGCACAATAAGAAGTCAACAACATATTTTACTGGTAGCATTTGAAAAGGTTAGTGAAACCCAATAAAAGGCCACCCACTTGGTTAGAGTAACCCATGTAAAGTCTTCTTGTATGTTATTGATGGTGATTTTCTGAAGCTTTGAAATGTGGTGTCAAGAGTTAGAGAAATCACGAAAAACATCACCTAAAATAATGAAGGCTCGGGTTGTAACACCAAATTAGTGATATATTAAATTCACTGCAATCAATGAATTTTCTTCAAACTAAATGTACTAGTCTATTGCTTTGTGGAGTAATGACTAGTAGAAATGTAATGGCTTGAATGGGTTCGGTATGAAGAAAATCCATTTTTCTCATCAATTTTTCAAATATCTTACAGATCACTTACTTGTTAGAACAACATCCATAAAGAAATATCATGTTGTATCAAACACTACCCTACAAATTCTATCAAGTATGAAGCACGATTTTATGTAGACTGGGAGAAGACCAAGTGGAGTGTGTGGTACAACATCATACATATATACATTCTCACATGGATTTGGATGCAGTAAAGCATATGCTGAGTTCCTATGGGATAGAAGACCATGAAAGCTTGGAACGTGCAAAGATGAGGTGGAGTGGAAATTGAGGAAAGCTATCACAATTTTGAAATGATTTAAAACCATTATTGACACCTGAAATGATCTTTCAAACACAAAGGATGACGTAAATAATAAAGGGAAATATAAAGACTATCTTAAGAACCAAAATAGTGTTCTAAAGATAGAAAGTGAAAAAGAAGGAGTTACTCTGTAATGTATCCCCAAATTTAATATCTATTACGAAGAAATTGAAGATTCCTCATAAAAATATTGATTTGGCTTTCAGGAAATGGTAACAAGAAAAAGATGAAAGAAAATCAGGTTGCCATATTTTTATGATTTCATTGCTAACGACACTAGCTATTTTTGGTGTCATATGTAAAGAGAATCCAAAACTTGAAGAGTTATTCTAGTGCAGTCACTATAGGAGGGTCCTCAAAGACAACAATTTGGACCGTGCAACAAGAGTTACACAACAAAAGTGACAAAATATGGAGGAAAACGTAGGTTCAAATATTCTCATTATCTAAAAATTCAATTGCATACTATAGACATCCAAATTTGACCACTCCCATATGGTCAAAATCCTATCACTTATTTGTCTAATTCATCTATATTAATTAAATGACATATTTAATTAATATTATCAAGTTCTCGAAGGTCTATAAAAGTATTTAATTAAATATTGCACCCTTTACCATTTCCTCTCTAAATTAAATAAATGTATCAATTTATTTAATTTAGTCAATTATTCTCTTCAATTTTAAATTCATTATTTCTCTCTCCTTGTCCCATCCTCCATAACCTTTTCACTAATTTGGGTTAATCTAATTAATCCTTGACTAAGATGTGCATATCCTTAATTAGGATTAGTGTTACATCCTCCATATTTAGCCACTTGCCTCTAATCTTCATTAACTTTCTGAATCACCTATTTGCACAACCTTAATATAATCACTTACCTTTCCTAGCATGTCCTTAAGTCAACCTTTCATGGTACTTACCTTATTAGGTATTGAATTCTTCCCCATGTGAATTAAAAATTCACACTTATACCCTAGATGCATTTCTCTTCCCCATGACCTCTCATAGGTCACATCAAGTACATGGGACAAGGACCTCCTTTAGGAGGAACTTGTCTTATCCATTGGGTTCTTCCAAGCATGTGAATTAAAAATTCCCTTTTATTTCTCCAACACCCTCTCCAAACCCCATGGTGACAAAAATGGACTTTCTAAAAGTCCTCACTTGTCACTTTCAACCCCACTTGGGGACAAAGAATTCTTTTTTGAGGAAATCCTCTCCAATCCAGAGGTACTTGCAAGTACCTTGGGACTACATGGATTTTTTCCATGTCACTTGTCCTTCTTCCATCTCACCCTCCACATGGAAAGATCAGAGGGCTTGTGAGTCCTCAACTCACCATAGCCTTGCATCTTGTCCATGGTGGCTCAATCTCAACTGTTTATTTTTCTTTAAATGGAGAACCTTGGCCTCAAGTTAGGGAGGTTAGAGGTTGGAGATTATAGAGAATTCAAGCCATTTGCATTCAAGCCATTATTATATTCAAAACCATTATTGCAAGCATTTTGTCATCAAGGAGCATACATGCAAGCATCTTCAAGGGCCAACCAACTCAACAATCTAAGCAAGAAAAAGGTTTAACATTTATGTTTTTTTTGGTTGTTGTCTACTTAGATTCAACTAGGCCTAATCCATGGTGTTGTTTGTGTTTTATTTGTTGCATTTATTTTTGTTCTTCATTTCAGACTTAGTTAAAACAATTGTACACATTTTTGGCATGCTCTATGGGACCCACTTCATGGGTTTGTTCTTTCACATTTTTTGTTGTTTGGCGTTTTGCAGGTTCAAGAACACAGAGGTGGAATTTCCCAGAACAAAGGGGTGACTTCATCCACAAAGGGGTGACCCCGCCCACAAACAGGTGATCCCACCCATGGATAAGCAACCCCACCCAACATTCTAGTTTTTTGTTTTTTGAATTTTTGCATGTTTTGACACAAACAAGCAACTCCACCCATAGAGGGGTGACCCTACCCATGGATAGGCAACCCCACCTAGTATTCTGATTTTTTGTTTATGTTTTTCCTAGTTTTTTGACCTTTTTTGCAGGTTCTAGTACAAAGAGGTGACCTTTCCCACAAAAGGGTGACCCCACCCACAAATAGGTGACCCCTCCCACAAAGGGGAAACCCCTCCCAAAGAGCCAATTGTTCCAAAAACATAGAGGCATCCCCACCCAAAATAGAGGTAAATCAGGTAAACAAAGGGATAATATTTCATTTCAGAGTTCAAATTCATGTTGTTTTTCCTTATTGTTGACCTACTAATGCGTGTTTGGTTGTGAGTGTTGTTTTTTTTATGAATGTTTGTGTAGCTTGATTGGTGAAGACAAGAAAACAACAAAACTACTAATGTATTTTGCTATAGAAGGAGCAAGTTACTTTCTTTAAAGTTTTCTTTGGTTGTTGTTTTCATCTTTAACTAGGCACATAGATTTAATTAAAAGGGGTCAAAGAACTTGTTTGTCATGCTTGTGAGTGGACTATTGATGTATCTAATCCCCTTGCATCATTTGGCAATCCTGGGTGAAGACAAATCATAGTCCACTTAAGTCCTTTTTCCCTCTTTTTTTTATTTCTTAGTAGGACTTGCTTGGGGATTTCATCACCCCAAGGGAGGATCCCAGCCACGTATTATCGGTGAGGTATATAAAGGGGGAGAGTGAAATTCGTACCTCAATCCAGTCATGTCATGTCTAAGAGAGTGTCAAAGCTAGGGTGATACCTAAACAAGAGGTGAAGAGTTGGTTTCAGCTCCTAGTACCTCACTGGCTACTCTCGACTCATTCTTGTAGATGGGTCGGTGTTCACGGTTGTGCCCAATGTAGCATGTTTATATTAGAGACTCCCTTAGAAGCCTTGTTCAGTATAGATAGAGGACTGTGTTGACCATACCCTTAACACTAATCTTAGGCTTGTGCTACTTGAATTGTCTTTTTATGCAAAACCAGTGTTTATCAGTTAGTCATGGCCATTTGTTTGTTGTTTTCATCCTTTGTCATAGTTGTTCTGCCTAATTTAAGTTCAAACCAACACATAGAGGTGACCCATTCCTCAAAGGGGTGACCCTAGCCTCAAAGGTGTGACCTTGCCCTCAAAAGGGCAACCTCGCTCTTCTTGTTTCAGTTGTTTTCCACCCAGACCAAATCAAATCAGACCTTTTTCATGGAACAGGTGACCTTGCCCTTAAAGGGGAAACCCCACCCTCAAACAAGTGACCCTGCCCTCAAAGGGGTGACCTTTCCGTTCCTATTTTAGTTGCTTTTCACCTTTTCGAAGTCAAATCTAAGTATTTTTTCTTAAACAAGTGACCTTTCCCTCCAAAAGGGTGACCCTACCCTCTAAACAGATGGCCTTGCCCCTCAAAGGGGTAGTTCTTCCCTCCAAAGGGGTGACTATACCCTCTGAAAGGGTGACCCTTCCCTCAAAGGGGTGAGCTTTCCCTCTAGATAGTCATTTTTAACTTTCATTTCCTAGCCATTTTCCCGCTTTGAGTACCCATTTTCCCATTCCAAGTGTCATTCCCTCATTCTGTGTATTCGTTTAACCATTATGACTACCTGTACACTCATTTTGAAAATCCGCTTACCCATTCTGAACATCGTTCCCTCATTATGACCATCTATTTTCCTATTTCGAGTATTTTTTGTTCCATTCCAGATATCTGCTTTCTCATTTTAAATATCATTCCCTCATTTTGACCATCCATTTTCCTATTTCGAGTATTCGTTCTTCCATTTCAGGTACCCATTTTCTCATTCTAAGCGTCGTTTTCCTATTCGAGGTACTTGTTCACCTATTTTGGGAATTTTTTCACCCATTGTGAGTATCTTTCCCCCATTTTGAGTAGTCATTTTCCCATCCCGTGCATTCGTTCACCCATTCCGAGTGGTCGTTCGCTCGTTCTATGAACTCATTTTCCTATCTAGGAAGTTTGTTTATCAATATCACTTGACTATTTTTTAGACTAAGTCAAATCTGGAACCAGTTTGGCTGACCCTACCCTAGTTTGGGTGACGGTACCCTAGTTTAGGTGACCCTACCCAAGTTTGGGCGGCTGTACCCCGAAACTAAATCATTTACATGAGCCTGGTCTAAAAAACTAGCCCATTGGCATTTTTAAAAGCTTGTTATCTGCCTAGATGATTTCCACATCCTGCCCGCACATAATCCTCATGTCAGTCCATCTACATCTTGATCCATTTGCATCTAGATCATATAGGTGCATCCTTAATCATCCTTAAGTTACACATCCATCATCATTTTCTTGATCCAAATCCTTTGAACTTTGTTTGAAGTTATTATCCAAATTGACCTAGGTTCCTGAGACTGATCATCATCCTTTAACATCTGCTTAGGTTCATCATCCTCAGCCCTATAAATCCCCTTCCATCTTAAGGAAAATTTAGTGTCATGATCATCAATTCATCCTTTCATCTGATCAATCAAGACCTTAAGTCATCTAGGGTGATCTCTAAACTTAGTTTAGAATCCCTTCCAATCATCTAATCAATCAATACTTAATCCAATTCCATCCAAACTTATTAATTTATTTGTTCATCAATCTTATCAATCCAATCCAATCAAATCCAATCACATCTTTATCCAATAAATTGATCCCTCATCCAATTTAATAAATCCAATCATCATTTAGATTGTCTTTTCATTACATCCTAGGAGTTTAGTTACATCTTAGACCACCTAGTTGTTTTGCACTTTCATGCTCGTTTAGACCCACTCAAAAGAAAAAAATAAAATGGGAAAACAGCAAGCCCAAGGTTTCTAGTTGAACATCCCACAAGATCCCCATAATGGTGCTTCATCACAATCCAATACCGACATCCAAAACACCACACCACCTAGTGATGAAAACATGGTTAATCAACCCAAAGTCACTACTCACGAATACCTAAGCAATCTTGTTAATTTTCAGATGAAAAATATTCTCCTCAACGAATGTGGGGATAAGATTCTCACCACTTTGATCATGAGAGGAATCAAACCACCATATGATTTTGATGCATCACAATATTTCAGTACCCACACTCTTCCAACACCTGTAGATCCACAAATGTCACAAAATGTTCTAGGAAATTCATATGTCCCCGAAGGTACATCCATAGATAATTGGTATCACCCCGAGTTTGGAAATATTGTGATATGTCAAGTTGCTAGTTATCCTCTCCTCCCAACCACAGCCTTTGCAGCACAACTTGGGCATAACGATCCCTATGCCTACAACATGCCACCATACATTCCATCAGCTTTTCCAATTCCATCTCAACATCCTAGTAAACAACCTACCAATACTAGGGTCACACCTATTCTTGCATTGATGTCACCTCCAAGATCTACACTCACTAACAACTTACCACCACCTTCATTTCAACAACCTCCCACTAATCCTCACCCATCTACTACATTGCAAGTACTACCACAACATACTGTTACTAGTGTTGCTTCATCCCTACTAGCTCATCAACAAACTCCACAACAAAACAACCCAATCCCACCACAAAACGTCTTGATTCTTATACAACCACCACATCAGGTGACACAAACTACATCTCAGCCACCACAACTGTTGCTTGGTGCTTCTATAGCCATCCCACAACAACCATATATTCCATCTCACCCATCTTACCAACAACCACCACTACAACAACCTTCACCATAACATATACACATTCCTATGAAAACACAACATAATCCTCTTGCAAAACATCTTTATCATCCATCCAGCATGTACACTACTCCATTCCATCCTAATCCTCATTAGGCTTCTCAGAATCAAAGACAAACCCAACCGCCTCTTTATGCTAACCCTTCAAAACTACACACCAATCCCTATCAACAGTCATCAAATCCACAACCACCCCCATACATCATGTAGCATCCCACCATTAAGTATCAATACCAATCCTATCCATCCTATCTCCAGCAACAACAGTCTTATCAACAAGGTGCACAATCTACCTCTTATTATCAACCATTGCCATATCAACAAGGGGTTTCTACATCTTCATATCATCAAAATCCTACACAATATTTGTAGGGTGCCTCATCCAATTCTTATTATCAACAACAACCACCCTACCAACAAGCAACTTCCATCTCTTACCATCAAAATCCATCATCTTCATATCCATCGTACATTAATCCACAATCCGCTTATATCAATCAAAACCAACAAATGCTTCCTTATACATCTCAACCCACTTATGATTCAACCCCTATGGTACTATCATCATCATAACAAAAATATCCTCTGTATAATCAGCCTACTTTGACTCCTATCACACCTATCAATAAGGACCTAGAAGAGATCAAAGCTACATTGAAAGACTTACAAGCTGGTATGGAAAAACAATCATTCAAATTCAAGGACATTTGTCCCTATCCATTTGATCCCTCCATTTTCTTGGTTCCCTTCCCCAAACACTTCGAGATACAAAAATTTGATAAGTACAAGGGAACCAGAGACCCCAAAGCCCATTTGCAAGATTTTTATGCCCACTATCAAGAAGTCATGCACAATGACAACTACCTCATGAAAAATAGCATGATGTAGAAACATTTGCAAGCTATCTACAACGATGGTGATCCTTAGCGAGCTGGATGAAATCCCCATAGAGGGAAAAATATATGGTTACTTTGTTCATTGAAAATTCCCATCTAGACATGGCTCACAACTTTCGACTCCACTATATGACCACCTTTGCGAAACTAGTGGAGAAAGGTCCTATCTTGGAAAGAGCCCTTGTTGCTAAAGGATAGGTCCAAATTTTCAATTCTAATAAAGAGAGGTCCTTTGGAGATAAACCTCATTATTAGAATAAGAATAAGAATGTTGTTAATGATGGTGTCACTGACACAAAATATGTCCAAGTGGATAATGCCTCGTAAAAGCCACAATATCCTCATCAATAGTAGTAGTCAATCCCCAATGCCATATTCGTGCCCCAAGGAGCTCCTCATCCTCAACAATAGTCAAATCAAAACAACCAAGGGGGAAATAAACATTAAATTACTGACTTGGGAGAACCCCTTAGTGTTGTATTTAACAAGATCCTCCAAACTAACTACCCCGTCATGTATCCTATAACCAAGCCCCTTGACGAGTCTAAGCCTAATCGAACTTGGTTCAAAGACTATGAGTATTATGAATTTCACAAGATTAAGGGACATATGTTGGATAAGTGCCAAGTTCTAAAAACCTACATCCAAGGTCTCATAGATCAGGGTGAAATACATGTGGATTCTAACATGGAAAACTCATCTAATGCTCAACTTCAAATATATCAGAATTCTTTTCCTAAGCATAATCAGGGTCCTACTATCCTAGTACATCTAACTCCAATCCCGGACCTAGCAATAACAACAAATAGAATAAAAATACAAATAACATCAGTTATAAAAATGTTCCATACAATTACCAAAGAATTTTTATGCACATAGAACAAGTGGAGCCACATGTATCTATGATATGCATCAAAGGTAAAGACCCACAATGTGTTATTACCACCTAGCGTACCCACATTATAGTCGTAGAAGCATTTTCATCTACCAATCCACCATTTGTCAGTTCATAGTACAACATCCTTGATCACCTAGGAAAAACCTCAACTCAAATTTATATCGTGGATCTGCTTAAGTCTTCTCCCATGCATAAAGACATCCTAAATAAGGCCTTATAGAGAACTCAAGTTCCCAATGACATAGATCCCACACAATTCTAAGTGTTGGTAGGAAATCTCTCAATTACCTACCAATTAGGTTTCAACCAAAAAGATATGCCATGCCTTGACTGAAGTCATAACTGCCCCCTCCATCTCGAGGTTGGTGTGAACTATCATAAAGTAAAAAGGGTATTGGTAGATAATGGTTCTGCCCTAAATCTTTATACATTAAAATTTATACAAAAGGTGGGATACACCAAAGCTAACCTAAATAATTAGGTTATCACCATCAAAGCATATGATAATGCAAAATGAGATTCTAAGGGAACTATTTGTCTTCCTATTCAGGTGAGCCCCATTGTGTAGTACATTATGTGTCATGTTTTAGATCTTGAACTTCCATATAACATCCTTCCTGGCTGCCCATGGATTTAGTTTATGCAAGTCATCCCATCAACCTATCACCAATGTCTGAAATTCACATTTCAAGGAATGGAAGTAACTTTGCAAGTTGGCCCTTAGCCATTCAAATATTTCCTTGAGCTAGAAGCTTCCTTTTCCCATTCTCATTACCACCCTAGGATAGAAATGAGGGCATCTCAGACATCAGCATCTCATCCATCCACCAACACACTAAACACCACTTCATCCACACCATCATCCACACTTGACTCCACCATTACTAAGGTCTAGATCATTGACAAGGGGTGTGGCGAGTATGAAATGCATACAACTTTGAACGTTGAAACCATGCCCCCCTCACCACATACATATGGTCAGCCATCTCAGTCTATTTCAAAAGACGAAGAGAACAAAATCACCCTCAATGTTCCAAATGTGGGGTCTAGCACTTTTTTCTCTACTGGATTATGACAAGATACACCTGAAGATGACATCAGCCAGTGGGTGTACCATGAGGAACTTAAACCATCTCCCCCCTTAAAATAATAATTCCAAGAGGCCTATCCTTGGCCTTCTAAGTTTGCAAAAGAACATAACTATTAGGGAGGGCCTCGGTGTAGAAGAGCAAGGTAGGCGGCAACCGATAGAAGCTTCTATGCGTCTAAAGAAAATGGGCTTGGGCTATGATACTAAACAAAAGGGTCATGTGGTGTCCTCTAGTGCCTCTAACAATGTTAGCGTGGGTGATGGTTCCCTCAAGGACATACTAGAGGAGGAATCCATCATACACGCATATGATGATGTTGATCACATCGACCTCCCTTCCATGTTCGAATGCCTATCCCTTTGCACCATCACCTTATCCATCAAACATCTTGATCTTATAGACTATGACCTACAAGGTAGCACACCTCTCAACACCTTTCCCTCAGTGGACCAATATGTGCATCTTATGAGATTGGGGGAAGATGAACACCTCAACTATAAAAATAAAAAGAAACAAAATCCAAATGGGTCACCTAGTGAAAACCTCCTGTAGACACATAAAAATGACCTAGACCTACAAGCCCTATTTTTAATCTTTTCATCCTAGCATAATTATGACATTTTAATTATGTTTCTAACTCACTTTCGACTATTAATTAAATAACTCATAAATATTTAATTAATTCATATCTGTTTATTCTTCATGATTATTAAATATATAAATTTTAATTATGTATTTAATGTGTCAATAATTATCTAATGTCTTCTTATAATTAAATAAATTTCTTAATTTATTTAAATTATTTTTGTCCATTATGTCTTCCAGATTATTAAATAAATAAATTTATTTATTTATTTAATTGTCTCACTAATTAAGTCCTCTTCTTTCTAAAATTAAATAAGTTTTTATTTATTTAACTTTTGTCCACCTTCCACTATAATTAAATAATCATGTTTAATTATTTAATTATTCATTAGCCTCTTCTCTCCTAAATTAAATAAACCACTCTCCTGAATTCTAAATTAAATCATTATATTTAATTTAAAAGGTCCCCTTTGTCACATTCTTCTATACATTAAATAATGTCTTTATTATTTAAATTCCACCTAAATTAAATAACCTTTTATTATTTAATTTCTTTTATCACCTCTTTTACTATGCTCATTTTAAATAAAATTTATTTGTTTAAAATAAGTCCCACTTTCTAATTTCTCCCTTTTAGTAAATAATTTAAATTAAATTATTTACTATCACATGACCCCACCACTTTTGAATTAAATTAATTATTAATTCAAAAGGTCAACATCACCTCTTGAATCAAATAATTTTAAATTATTATTTGATTCTCCAGCAACTTCGTTTTGTGTGCCCAGAATCTTTTGTCACATGCATTGTCAGCCATTGATTTGATTTTCTAAAAATCAATCTTTTCCATTGATTCTAGGGCACTTGTTAACTTCTAATCTTGGCCATTCACACGAAATTGCATTTTCTATAAAATGGCAAGTTTGGTCTCATTTGGCATATCTTGCAATTTCATATCTTGCAACCTCATGTTCTTGAAATTTGATACTCTTCCATTCTTTTCATTTTGTCATAGGAATATTTCGATTTCATTTGACACAGTTTAGATATATTTAGATGCTTACTAGTTGCATTATAGAATAGTATTGCATGTAGTTACTCAAATCCTTCAACATTTGCTTAGGGCTTGTCACTGTAATTAGATTGCTCATCATAAATCTGAGGGCAACATCATATTTTCAGCAAGTTGAGAAGGTATAATGGTGGTCAGCCATGGAGGGAGAAGACATTTTGGTGAGATTGTTTCATTTGTTTTAATTTTATTCCTTTGCACTTCATTATTACTTTGGGTTTTTATGTTTTGCAGGTGATATTGCTAACCCTAGAAAAATACCCATTGTTACATTGGTGAACCTGACATATTTTGACAAATTTTGAGGAATTTTGGAGTTGGATCTTTTTTTTTGCAGGTTTTGTTGGCTTTTTGTTGTAGGTTATGCATCATTTTGGGGACAAAACCCTAGTTTTCAAAGATTCAACCATATCTCTCAAATGGCTATATATTTTCTGATGAAATTGTTTTGGCAAGTTGGGGACAATATCAAGAGCTTCCAGTCCGAAAATCCAATTTTTTGGAGCTGTTTTAAATTTTTTATAACTTTTTTTGTTATTTTCATGAGAAATGAATTTTGAGAGAAAATTAGTGAATTTTTTGGACTTATTTACATTTTTGGATAGCTCTCCAAATTTCAATAGGGGCATGTTCTTTATGTTTTTAATTTTCTTGCAAAATAATTAGACAAAAATAGATATTTCAAAATTAGGGTTTCAAAAAGATTTGCTTATATCTCACAAACAGTTATAGATCTATTTACAAATTTTGTTTTGCAGATTTGGAATGATGTCAGGAACCTTTAGTGAATATCTCAGATTATTTGGACCTATTTTGAAATTTTAATAATATTTTATGGTTTTTCATAAAAAACAAATTTTGGATGCCAAACAACTACTTTTTTGGATTTCTTTACATTTATGGAAAGCTCTCTGAATTTCAATAAGGGTCTATTTTCTATGTTTTTACTTTTGATGTAAAAAAATAGTTCCAAAAATCATATATATTTTGACTAGCTAACCCTCTAATATTAGTGATCAATTATCTTGTTAGGGTTTTGGCTTGGTTGTTGGTTTTGTGAATGTGCAGAAAAAATAAACACTTCAAAGGACAAATTGGATCAAGGAAAAAAGAATGCTCTAAATTTTTGTGGGTCCAGGACATCTTTTCAGGCCACTAACAAGTGGTTTTTTAGGTTCGATTTCCCAAGGCTTTTATTTTTAAAACCATTTGTGCTTGTTTTAGACTAGCAAAGAATTCCATTGGTGTTTTAGAAAGAAAAATTTGCTTGTCTCACTTAGATTTAATTAGGGGGTTAAAGAACTTAGCTTGATTGGCTTAGAAGGTGGTAGGTGACTATGCTCTCACCTTGTGCAAACTAGGTGATCAAAAAACCAGACCCATCTATTTTTGTGTCACCCCGATTCAATAATAGAAGTATCCTCTCCCCTTGCGCACTTGTGCAATCCTGGGTGTAAGAGAAACTATTATTGACTCTAGGAATTGGGCCTACACTAGGTCAATTAGGGTTAGGGCAACACTTTTTTCTGTATGGTAGTTTAAATATTTTTGGGTTACTAATTTTATGTTTGCAGCTTGTGGCGAGGAGTCTAATATTTCTTTGCACTTTTTTATTTCACAAATCTTAAACAAACAACAAATTTTATTTTTTATTTTTATTTTACATTCATGAGTTAAAATGAACATTCATGCATATTCATTAGATTAAAAAGAACACAATCTTGCATGATAACTCATTGGATTAAAATAAATTTGCATCTCTTCATAGCATTGGGTTAAAATGAACTTTTAGTTAGCTCACACTACAAACGGTTAAAATGAACACCATATTTTGACAAATACTACAAACAATTAAAATGAACTCAATGTTTTTTATGTTTTTCAACACATTTCATTTTGGGCTTAAAATGAACACCATGCTAGTGTGAGTTGAGATATTCATGTGCTCTCTCTTTGTTTTTAAACAAAGATCGATTGAACTATGAATATTTTGGCTCACTTTTGTTAACCTTAGATTTTGGTCTTGCTTTGGTGGGAAAAAGTACTCACCCCAAAGCGACTCAAATCGAGAATGTGCTAAAGCCAAGCGATGCCCAACCAGCATATAAATTTTAATTTTAAGGAAAGATTAGCATTACAGAACTTCCCGTGGACTAGCAGTTGACTCCCTAGTACCCTTGTGGTGCGTCATAACCTATAGAGCATAACCTCTGTAGAATGGGATGATAATGCCTCTCGCGTGGCCTTTTGAATGTGTGCCTGAAATAAATCCTTTGTTTTTGAAAACCACAAACCTTATATTCTTTGGTGCAGCAACGGTCATTGCCAAGGCACCCACACCTATGTAGTTCTTAGTAGAGATGATCAATCTGCCATGGGAGTTTCATGGAGGTTGGAAGCTTGGTTTCCTTGAGAAGTGAGTGCAATGTAAGGGGGAGCCTGTTGGGCCAAGCTTCTAAATTCATCTGCTAAGGATATGCGGTTAGTGGGATCCATAAGAATATTGTCCTTGCAACCATAGGATTTTTGTAAAATGAATTCTATGTGTTTGATTTTCTTTTTTTACAACACCATGTGTTTGCCTTTTTATTTTTAGAAAATTCCAACAAATAAACATCAAACTTGGAAAAATCTAAAACATCTTTTCCAATTGAAAAAATTCTTTGTAATCGGCCTAAAATTTTGTCAAATCACTTCCTGCAATGCATTTTCCATCATGAACCATATTTTTCAAATCAGGTCCTCAATTTTGCACACTTTGGGATAGGAAAACTTTCCTTGCTTTATCAAACTATTGTCTCAAAACTTACATTTTCATTGGACCAAGTCAAACAAATCAATACTTAGTCATTGTCCTTTGGTGAGCTGGTTTCAACTCATAAGTCTAGTGTGGAAATCTCACCTTGTCATTTTGTCATCTTGTCCTTCAAACTAGTCGTTTGACAATCCAAATTGAGACCCTGGCCAAACTTTGGTTGGTTAGAAAACCTTCCCTAAAAATCATTCGACATAAGACACTCATTACATCTTTGCATTTGACATTCCTTTTGTCCTCATTATCACTTTGCATAGCCTTAGTCTCATTCCATCCACCATAATGTCTTCAAATCACTATGACATGCTTGCTAGTCGAATTGAATGCCAATTCAGTAGTAATGGTCAAGAACAACTTTCTAGGGACTTCAAAACACTATACCTCCAATCCAAGTCCAAATTTACAACCCCTAGCCCGACATCCATCTATCCATCTTACCAACAACCCATGAGTGCTAGTCCTCTATCCATCTACCATAAAGAGTCCCCTAACACCATCCATGGAACTAAGTCACAACAAACTTCCATTAGTCATACCCACCCTAACTTTGACAAGGGAAATCAGCCATCCATCAATCCAGTCCAAGCCTCCATGTCATATCCTAGTCCTTCATCCTATCCTAATCCTCCATCCACATCATATCCTAGTCCTTCATTCATGTCATATCATATTCCTTCATCCTATCCTAATCCTCCATTCATGTCATATCATATTCCTCCATCCACGTCATATCCTTGTCATGCATTCATGTCCTATCCTAGTCCATCATCCCTCAACCAAGTCCAAACCTCCATGTCATATCCTAGTCCATTTCAATACACTCCATGTTTTCATGAAAGCATATCTAATCATGGTATCCAAAGCCCCATCTTCTTACCTACAGTTGAAGATACATGTCAAGAGGAAAGTCCAAAGCATGACATCATAACATCACTATCTTGTCCAGATCAAAGTATTCTATTGGGCCCCATCGTTACATCCATTCAAGAAGTCCTCCTAGATAATCATGGCATACCAAAGACACCTATCCTTGGTCAAGATTCCATCCAAAACCATGTCATTCAAGACAAACCTATCCTTGGTCAAGACCCTATTTTCAATCATGTCATTCCAAATGAGACCATATTTGATCAAGACACTACTTTTGAAGAAGTCCAAAATGATCCACTCCTTGACCTTTATGCCCTTCATGATGAAACAGTTGAAGATGAACCTCTCCAAGCTTCCAACATTGACACTACTAACAATGAGACACTTTCCTCCATGGGACACATAGATGATCTACCACTGGAATAAGAGTCTCCCGGCATGGACATATTTTCAAATGATCAAGCTGTAATTGAATTCAATGGGCTCTATGATAATGACCATGAAGACGGTTTTGACATCAATTTCAAAGCACCAACAGAATCATCAAAATATGATATGCCACCAAATCATACCAAAGATGAAAATAAAAAATATATCTAACATGGTAGTAAAGCTACAACATCCTATCAACTAGGATCATCTATCTTTTTCAAAGCAGGCTTCCTTATAGAGGAGAATATTTCAAGCATTATTATCCACAATAAGGATGGGTTAGCATCTTGCTTCCAAAGTAATAGGTATCCCATCACCAAAAAAAAATTTTCATAACATGCATTATCAAGGAAAAGTACTAGGCCTACATGAGCAAGGAATTATTGAACCAGTACATATTCGGGCAAATTAAAGACATGAAGGTCTTGGCTATTCATCAGTTAGAAAATCTAATGATGTTAGTTTTTCCTCCTTGATATTGGGGGAAACTTTATCAAGTACAAACATCAAAATGGGTATCATGAGTAGTCCTTGTCATAAGATTGTTGCTAACACCCCTTCCTTCCACACCCAAAACCATCATTCCATCATGAATAAATCTTCCATTTGGAACCAACAAAAGTCTTACAAATCTAAAATCCAAAATCAAATGTCAAAGGTTAGGGAATCAATCAACAATACAAGTGGACAAATGACGTAAAATGGATCCAAAAACAAAATGGGTCAAGTCAAGAAAATGTTAGAAACCAAGATCAAACATGCAAACCAAAAGGCCTTCCATAGAAGAGAAAAACAATAAAAAGCAAGAGCTTTGCATGAAGATGTACAGATTGATATATTCATAATTCAAAAATTATAAGAGATGATTTTCTTTATAAAAGAAATGTATGCAACCCTAATGTTGACCTAAAAGGAAACCCTAGTGTGCACACTTAATAATTAATCAATTATTAATGTGCCTAAGTTTAGCTTAAGTACCTAAAGGAAGAAGTGACTTAATTAACTAACCAATATGATATAATTAATTAAGTGTAATAACTTATTACTCTAACACCCCCCCTTAAGATGAACATAGGAAGAAGCTAAAACACTAGAAAAAGATGCATGAAAGCAAATATGGGTCCCGACAACTAGACCTAATTAGGTACCCATGAACAAATGCAATAATGAGGTAAAAAAGGAAAACCCAGTGGGACAAAACCCCCCTACAATGAGATGACATGCTGCAAAGAAGCACTGGAAGAACACTGTAGAGTAATACTAGAACTGAAATCTAGCAAGCAAGGAAAGATACTTCTGTCTACTACTAAAATAGGATGAGAGTCACTAATTGACTCAAGGAATCATGAAAAAAGAAACAACAGACCCGATGCCTCAGAACACTCAAAAACTCCAAACAAGAACAACCCTGGAATCATGAAGTAGTAGCTGATTATTGAATGATGTGATACTGAAATGAAGTGCAAAGATGCAAGTTGCACTCTCCCAACTACCAAAACATCCAAGTAATCTCCAAAACATCCAATGGGAAAAATCTAGAGTAATGATAAACCAAGGATAGATATAGAAAAAATTGCATGGACAGCAACATAGAGCTCCTCAATATGTTTCCAATGCCGCAAAGATAGCAAAAATCAAAGATCATGGAAAAAAATTATGAGCTCGGAAGCATAAAATGAACATCTGAATTCAAAAAATAAATAAATGTAGTAAAACAAAAAAGTACTAAAAAATAAACTATATCACAGGAAAGTGCTCAAAACCAGCTTTCCAACAATATCTCGTTTGCCCGATTTCAATACTGTATGCCCAAGTTATGCCAAAACTTAAAAACTAGCTCTTTTACAACAAACTAGGGTTAGGAGGGGGCAAAATATGGCTGTACAGATGCTGACATCATGCTGACATTAGCACTTCACAGAAAAAAATTTGACAGCCATTTGGCCGTCGCTGCAAAAAATTGGTCCCCTACAAAAAAAAATCGGTTGTGGTCACCCATGTGACCTGACTGGGGGCTAGAGTTGGCTAGGGGTCGAGCACAGAGCTCGCCCATAGAACTATGGTGGCACTGACTAGTCCCATGGGGGCTGAAATGGGAGCTGGTAGTGGGTTGACTGGCATAGGTGGAGATCGCCAGTGGTGGTGGTCGGTGGGTGGCCAACTGGTGGCCACTGGGTGGCGGACCCCTTTTCTTCTGCATGCGCTTTTTTAAATGCATTTTTTTCATTTTTTTTTAAAATCCACGCCTCGTGAAGTATTCCAGGGAGGTTGTACAGCTTCCCTGGCAATTTGTTTTTGCCTACTAGATCAATTGGCCCAAAATCAACAAAACGGAGGGCATTCTTAGGGTTTTTGGCCATTGTGAACGCAATAGTGGCCTCCGTTTGTGCCCAAAATGCTCTGAAAAATTAGCTACCTCTAGAGCTTCCCAAAAATCACTAAGCTTGAAAGCCTCACAAATTTCTTCAACGATGACCAAAATTAGTAAAATGAAAGCCAATCCTGACTTTTTCTAGTGCTCTAAATCTAATGGTGAAGCTCGATCTGATCCAAGACAATGCATAAATGAACTCAAGGCATGATACTGTCGAGGAACCCCGAACAAACTCTACAATGATTTTCTACAGAATTTGAGAAGGGGTTGCATGCCAAAGCTCTGATACCATGTTAGATACCAAGATCAAACATGCAAACCAAAAGGCCTTCCACATAAGAGAAAAACAATAAAAAGAAATAGCTTTGCATGAAGATGTGCAAATTGATATATTTAGAATTCAGATATTACAAGAGATGATTTGCTTTATAAAAGCAATGTATGCAACCCTAATGTTGACCTAAAAGTAAATCCTAGTGTGCACACTTAATAATTAATCAATTATTAATGTGCCTAACTTTAGCTTAAGTACCTAAAGGAATAAGTGACTTAATTAATTAACCAATATGATATAATTAATTAAGTGTAATAACTTATGACTCTAATAGAAAAAAATGAATTAGGCAAAGAAAATATGCCAAAATTCAATCAAAATGTGGAGCCACCATACAAGAGGACTCCCACATATAATACATGTCCACCTCCATCAAAATGGCCATGAAAAAAGACATATAAAAATGTTGGTTCCAAACACTATCCTAATCCGACACCCAAAGTTTGGAAAATAAAAATCAATACATCTAAACATCCAACCAACTCATCCACATCCACCATCATCTGTCATAATCCTACATCCTCCTTAAGGTCCAAACACCCCATGTCACAAATCCATCATATTTTGGTAGGAACTCTTTACCACAACAACTCTCATGGCATTCTATTGTGATGTACATATTTTGATAAGGCCAATTCTAGTATCAACACATATCACAATGACATCAATTAGATGTATGCAAGCGCTATCATCCTGACAAGGCAACTACTTCAGAAAGGTCATTATTGGCATGTCATGGCACCAGTCTCTACATTGGCATTGTCAAAGGCTTTAGCAAAGTTAGTGGTCATCTAAAGCATCAAAGCTATCCGACAAAATGCAAAAATATAAAAAAACTTGAAAAATTAAAAAATTAATCATCTTGATGAAAACCTGGCAAATAGGCGTCATGGTGACACCAAAAAAATCCAAAAATCCAAAAAATAGTAAAGAGAAAAATTTCGTCCAATGGTGAAAACTTGGTAAACAGGCACTTTGGATAAGTACCATGATGAAAACCTAGCAAACAGGTGTCATGTGTAGAATAAATCATATATGTGGACTATTACACTTGGGGGCAATTCGTCTCATCTCCCATGCCCTTCACATGAAATTTCTTATGACATTTACATCTATCCATTCAAGCCCTATCATTTCTGTCTATTTTCCAACCTACTTTTGATAAGGACTAAAATACAAACACAGGTCAGGCTTTGGGAAAAATTTTGACATGTCTTTCCTTTGACCATACCCCATTCCATATCATGTCATTACCATCATAGCCTCATATGACATTCTCCTTAACAACTATATGATAATAGTCCTCATGTCTCCTATCTTTTACATAAGCCATCCATTGTCCTTTTATACCTATCACCCATCTTGGTTTCCCTTGTTAATGGTCTAAAGATCCCTCATCATCCCATCTAATCCTCATGAAGTCATTCCAAATACAACAATCCTGCAACCTGATGCATCATCCAAAACATTCCTTAGCTCTTTCCCTAGCCCTACTATAGACTTTATCCTCTTGTCATATCATTGTCATCTTCACGTTGCTTCAGGATGTGTCCTTCCCATGTCAAACAATGTTGTCATTTTTATTGTCATCTGTCAATTGGTTTCCACCTTGACTAGTGAAAAAATAATGGTTTTCCTTGGATTCATGTGTGTCGGCATCATTCACATGCATTTGTCATAATTCTTGCAAAACATCAAAAATCATAAAAATCAGAAAAAGTCTTGAAAAAAATCCTAAAAATCTGAAAAATTCCTAAAAAAAAGATCTAAAAATAGAAAATGTCCGAAGTAAATCCAAAAAAATATCAAAATCATAGTCAAAATCAATGCTTGTCCCATCATTCTAGTCAGTCATGTTAGTCAATATTTGTCCAAGTCTGAACTACGTTGTCTCTGCACATTTGCTACATAGGCAAGATTCATCTTTGAATCCCCGAGACATTAGGTCAGTCTTTCTAGGTTTGTCAAAATAAAATTATGATTCAAACTTCTATCCTTTCGATAAGGTCATTGGTTGTGTCGAACTATGAGGTCTCTAAGTGCATGAAGTAGGAAAGGCAATCAATTGATGAGCCCTCAAGGCCACACTAGGTCAGTCCTATAGGGTTCATGGCACAACATTTTCACACACATCAAAATTTCTTCAAATCAAGCAAATCTTTCATCAATCTCGAGAAACAAATCTATCAACAGTCTGTTTCATCAGCAATCTCGGTCAATCCAACATATCAACAATGACATGTAATCAAATTCTATCAAGACAATTTAACCTAGAAAAACTTTTGGTTCTTCTTTAGATGTGTCCTTCTGAAGAGCAAATCTCCCCATTTATTTATGCTATTGGATGTGTCCTTCCTAAGCATCGCCATCATCATCTGGAATTTTGATGGATTCTCCTAACTTTGAGAATTGATCCCTTAAATATCAAAATCATTCAAGATGTGTCCTTCTTGAATTTGATATCACTCGACATTTGGAAACCTTGACATTAAAACACTTGGCACTTGTCTTTAGCCTTTTCATCATGTTACTAGTTTTTTAGCGAGATCCCGACAACAGGATTTAGAGAAACAACGATGTCTCATGACATTTGTCTTGTCTTTTGACACTCATGTTACTAGTTTCTCAGTGATGTCTTGACTACGAGATTTAGAAAAACAACGATGTATCATGATGGTGGCTTTATTTTGTTCTTTTGGCAATCATGTTGCTAGTTTCTCAAGGATGTCTTGGAAACAGGATTTAGAGAAGCAATGGTGTTTCATGGTTTGTCCTTCTTGTCTTTTTCTACTTCTGGTTGGTTATGACAAAAAGACTGGGGCAATTGTGCTCTTAGTATGAGTCATGATCATCCTTGTCTACAACTATTTGTATTATGTGATGGTACGACCTTGTACACCTTGAGTTATGTGATACCATGGTGTTTGTTGGCCATTACAATAATCTTCCAAATGATGATTAAGAGCACTAAGTATTAAATTCCTATGGTAATATGTTGAAGGATTTGGTCTAGGAACTAACATGCATCTCATATAGGTATTTCATCCATATCTTTTCAATAACACTTTATTGTCTCGTCATCTTCTAATCTTCTCATCAATTTTGAGAGCACACTCATGTTCTTGGAACCCATCTGTCCTCCCGAGGGAGCATACCACAACCCTCCTCATCATTCTTTCTCATCCTATTTTGCACTGGGGCATATTTTTGACCTATTTTCTTTGCCACAGTGCGACAAGCTACATTATGACAAAGAGGGGAAAATTTAGACACATAAAAATGACCTAGACCTACAAGCCCTATTTTTAATCTTTTCATCCTAGCATAATTATGACATTTTAATTATGTTTCTAACTCACTTTCAACTATTAGTTAAATAATTCATAATTATTTAATTAGTTCATATCTCTTTATTCTTCATGATTATTAAATAAATAAATTTTAATAATTTATTTAATGTGTCACTAATTGTCTAATGTCTTCTTATAATTATAAAATTTATTTAAATTATTTTTTTCCATTATGTCTTCCAGATTATTAAATAAATAATTTTATTTATTTATTTAATTATGTCACTAATTAAGTCCTCTTCTTTCTAAAATTAAATAAATTCTTATTTATTTAACTTTTGTCCACCTTCCACTATAATTAAATAATCATGTTTAATTATTTGATTATTAATTAGCCTCTTCTCTCCTAAATTAAATAAATTTTATTTATTTAATTTGGTCCACTCTTGAGAATTTTGAATTAAATCATTATATTTAATTTAAAAGGTCCCCTTTGTCATATTCTTCTATAAATTAAATAATATCTTTATTATTTAAATTCCACCTAAATTAAATAACCTTTTATTATTTAATTTCTTTTATCACCTCTTTTAGTGTGCTCATTTTAAATAAAATTTATTTATTTAAAATAAGTACCACTTTCTAATTTCCCCCTTTTAGTAAATAATTTAATTAAATTAATTACTGTCACATGACCCCACCACTTTTGAATTAAATTAATTTTTAATTCAAAAGGTCAACATCACCTCTTGAATCAAATAATTTTCAATTATTATTTGATTCTCCAACAACTTCGTTTTGTGTGCCCAAAATCTCTTGTCACATGCATTGTCAGCCATTGATTTGATTTTCTAAAAATCAATCTTGTCCATTCATTTTGAATCTGACCTAATGTTTCCCTAACCCTAATTGTGGGTTGTTATATTGAATCTTGTCCATTGATTCTAGAGCACTTGTTAACTTTTAATTTTGGCCATTCACACGAAATTGCATTTTCTATATAATGGCAATTTCGCTCTCATTTGGCATATCTTGCAGCCTCATGTTCTTGGAATTTGATACTC
Organism: Sequoiadendron giganteum; assembly: GCA_007115665.2. Lineage (NCBI taxonomy): Eukaryota > Viridiplantae > Streptophyta > Pinopsida > Cupressales > Cupressaceae > Sequoiadendron > Sequoiadendron giganteum. The sequence continues at coordinate 119,987,633 of CM021102.1, forward strand.
TTGCATTCTTTTGATTTTGTTATAGGCATATTTATATTTCATTTGACATAGTTTAAATATATTTAGAAGCTTACTAGTTGCATTATAGCATAGTATTGCATGTAGTTACTCAAATCCTTCAACATTTTCTTAGGGCTTGTCATTGTCATTAGATTTCTCATCATAAATCTAAGGGCAACATCATATTTCCAACAAGTTGAGAAGGTACAATGGAGGTCAACCATGGAGGATGAAGACATTTTGGTGAGATTGTTTCATTTGTTTTCATTTTATTCCTTTGCACTTCATTATTACTTTGGGTTTTTATGTTTTGCAGGTGATATTGCTAACCCTAGAAAAATACCCATTGTTACACCTCCCTAAGGCACTTTGTGACTTTGAAAAAGTAAAAACAAAGGGTGTATCTACTAGTGAAAACCTCGATGAGGCACTAGAAGATGGGTATGTTCATCTTCCTCTTGTAGGGACTTGACTATTCAAATGATCATCCAGCTTGATCGAAGAAAAAGAAGAAATAAACTTGGGAATAGAGGAGAACCCCAAGATCACCTATGTGGCCAAGGCACTATCAGAAGAAGAAAACTCTACCATCACCAATATCCTCAAAGCATCAACTTCACCTAGACATACTCAGACATGCCTGGCCCTGATCCTGCTTTATTGGTACATCACCTAGACATCCATCCTCATGCAAGACCCATCAAGCAAAAAATTTGAAAAATGCACCCTCAAGTGGCTCTATTGGTTAAGAAAGTATTAGAAAAATATTTGGAGGTAGGATTCATCTAACCAATTGACTACTCCGACTGGATGTCCAATATATTCCCAATCGCTAAACCCAATGGAGATATCAAAATCTATACAAATTTCTGAGACCTTAACAAAGCTTGTCCCAAGGATGACTACCCCTTGCCAAATATTGATATGATGGTCGATCTCACCATAGGACATGATATGTTTTCTCTCATGGATGGTTTCTCCAGTTACAACCTAGTTAAGATTTCCCCTGAGGATCAATGCAAGACTTCCTATACTACACTTTGGGGTACATTTTGCTATAATGTCATGCCTTTTGGCCTCAAAAATGTGGGGGAAACATATCAGCATGCTATGAAATTCATTTTCCATGACCTCATCCACATAATAATGGAAGATTACATTGATGACCTGCTAGGAAAATAAAGAATGAGGGAAGAACACCCTACAATTCTCAAAAATATCTTTGAACATCTAGAACAGTACAAGCTATGCCTCAATCTGAAGAAGTGTGTCTTTGGGGTCACATCTGGAAAAACGTTGGGGTCCATTTTCTCCCACAGAGTAATAGAGGTTGATCCTACTAAGGCCAAGGAAATCATGGAAATTCCTCCACCTCGTAATCTAAAACAACTAAGAAGCATGCAAGGTAAGCTCCAATCAATCCAAAGGTTCATTGCTCAGCTAGCCAACAAATGTTAGTCATTCACACATCTCCTCAAAAATGATATTGCATTTAAGTGGAACCAACAATGTCAACTCAACTTTGATTAGATCAAAGAATATTTGGCTCACCCACCTATTCATATGTTGTCAATTTTGGGAAAACCACTCCTCCTTTATATTTTAGCTACTTCTGTGGCATTGGGGGAATTGTTAGCACAACATGATGAGTCATCCAAGGAAAGAGAAATTTACTACATCAGCCAAACCTTATTAGGTTATCAACTAAACTACTCCCCAATGGAGAAATATTGCCTCACTATAGTCTTTAGCTCACATAAACTCTGGCAATACATGCTTAGTCATCCGATCAAGCTAATCTCTAAGGTTGATCCTCTTAAATATCTTCTATCTAGAACAACACTGACTGGCCGCATGGCTAAATAGGTCATGCTACTAAGTGAATTCAACATAGAGTATGTGGATCATAAAGAAATCAAAGGAAAAGTAATTGTGGATCAACTAGCAAATGCTCCACTAGTAGATTCTTATCCTTTAGAAATAGAGTTTCCTAATGAAGGGGTCTTTGCAGTTTCAGAAGCCACCATATGGAAATTATACTTTGATGGGTCACACATAAACAATGGATCGGGAGGGGGAGTTTTTCTCATCACCCCCCAAGGTGACTACATACTGAAGTCATTCAGATTAGCCTTTCCTTGTACCAACAACATTGCTGAATATGAATCTCTTCTTACATGCCTTAAGATTGTAGTTCAATGGCATATCTCTCACTTGTAAGTCTTTGGTGATTCGAAACTTGTTATCAAGCAGGTTAATGATGAGTTCCTAACAAAATATGATAAGTTTTTACCATACAAATGTATGGTAGATAAATTCAAAAACTACTTCACCTCCATCTAATTTGATCAAATCCCTAGAGTACAAAATAAAGCAGTTGATGCCATGGCCACCATTGGTTCTCTCCTTGACATGCCCAAAGATCATACTGAATGTGAGTTCCTCATGGAGAAACTTTTAATCCCTATATATGACATCCTTGAGAGTGAAATTGTATGTGACATTATAGGTCCTAAACCCCCCTGGTACCAAGACATCTACACTTATCTCCATCACAACACCTTACCCTCTGACCTCACACGTAACTGAAAAAAATACTTTATACAACACACATCCCATTACACCATCATAGGTTATACACTTTATCAATGTGGGTATGATGGAACCCTCCTCTAGTGTTTAAATGAGACCAAAGCCTACACTGCACTGGTAGAAGTACATAATGGTATCTATGGGGCCCATTCTAATGGCATGGCCCTAGCCAAGAGGATTCTTAGAGCGGGATATTACTGGCCTACTATGGAACATGATTCTTGTGAGTTTGTAAAGAGGTGCCTTCCCTGTCAACAACATGCAAATCTGATTCATGCTCTTGCACAAGAGTTACAACCCATCACAATACCATGACCATTTTCACAATGGGGTTTTGATTTGATCAACAAGATTTACCCTCCATCCTCTAACAACCATACTTTCATCATCACCACCACTGAATACTTTACTAAGTTGGTGGAAGCCATACCACTCACCCAAATTACTAGTGTTCAGATATCTAAATTCATCCTTTACCATATCCTCTGCAGGTATGGAATCCCCTACACCATCATTACTGACAATGGAAAGTCATTCAAAAATAAGTGCATGAAATTCATCTGTGAGACTTATCACATCCAACATCATTGGTCTACCCCATGGGTATGTACAGGATCATAATGGGCCATAAAGTGGCGATATGTAAGTGATATGATGACCCATGTGGCTGATGACCTTTTTCTTACCTAGAATTGATAAAACAAAAAGGGTTTTTAAAGGAGATTCTCATCTTTCAACCAATATAAATTATTCTTTACTTTGAATTTAATAAATAATAGTTATTCATTTTCTATTTGAATTACAACTAAAGTCCTGATTGATAGGCTAGTTGAAAAACATCTATAGCTTTAAAATGGTATCACATTTTTTGAATCCAAAACATGAGTAACATTCTATGCTTCACATAATATAGGATTAAAAGAGAAAAAAATGAATTTCATAAAGTTTTGACCAAGTTAAGGTGGCCAAACATAAAATAAATTATATTTTTTTAAAGTTTTAATAAAACAATCATAACTAATTATTTACTTGGAAAAAAATTACAAAAAAAATGCATCACATCAGGACATGTGTCCTCTACTTCTATCTAAAATCTTATAAAAAAATATTATCATTTTATTGTGGCTAAGGTGGTCAGATAGACACCTACTTCTTCTTTTTTCCTTGAAATTTAAGTACTACTGCATTTAAATTTCAAATTTTCACCAAATAGATTTTTTTATTTTTTAAGTAAACTTAGTAGTTTAGAAACTAAATTCAATTTTCTATATATTCTATTGTTACATATTTTGAAATAATATAGATAACTTATTCAAAGTTTTATGTCAAGTTGCCTAACTGATTTTCTAAATTTTCATCGCCACTTAAGGGCTTGTTTTTTCCATGATGATCCTACACATACCCTCATATTACCCCTAGGGTTATGGTCAAGCATAAGCAACCAACAAAACCTTGATTAAAATAATTAAAATGATGGTTAACCACACTGGTTGAGATTGACATCTCTACCTCCATCTCACACTTTGGGCCTATCACACTTTCATTTGCACCCCCACTGGTGCCACTCCATATTCACTAGTTTATGGTGCCGAAGCTATCTTGTCAATTGAAGTCAAAATCCCATCACTTCACATATGTCTGAAGAAACTCGGGTTGCATGACTTGCTCAAATGGAACTCCTGGATGAAAAATGGATCAAATCCTACAACCATTTGTAAGCCTATCAACATCACCTAAAGAGAAGCTATATTAAGAAGGTCTACCCTTGTCAATTAAATGTTGGTGATTTAGTCCTTAAAGAAAATCAACAGAATCAACAAGATCGGGATAAGAAGGGAAAGTTCAAAGCCAATTGGTTGGGCCCTTACATCATCACTACAAAATATGGTTCAAAATCATATAGGTTGTCTACACCCAAAGGAGAGCCCCTGGAATAACCCATCAATATCATGCACTTGAAGAATTTTTATACTTAGGTCAGTTGGGGTAGCCTTCATGTCAAAATCCAAAAAATACAATAAAATTAAAAAATTGTCAAAATACAAAAAAAATCAAAAAATCCAAAAAATCCAAAAAATAATAGAGAAATAATTCATCCTATGGTGAAAACCACCCTTGGTGGCACCTTGGATATGTACGATTGGTGAAAAAATGGAAACAAGTGCCATTCATATAGGGCTTAATCATTATCTACCTTGCATCCTAGTTATTTTATGACTCATCCATCCAGATCTCATATCCTCATTATCCTCATCATCATATCAATATTATCAGTCCATCTGCTTGCATCATCTCATCACTTGGAATATTTTGGTTGAGCATTGGACAAACGTCATTCACTATCCATCATCCTGAGATTTTATGCTAATATGAGATTGTGTCGTCTCATCAGTCTGGTCATCTCCATCTAGGTCCTTTCATGATGTCAGTCTCCATTTAGATACCATCCTATCCTTGGTGAACTATGTTTCCCATGCACTTTTACATAGGAAAGGCTGATCATTTGATCCCCTTGGGGCTTCTTGTTTGGTCTATCATCTTCCACTATCCCATCTTGTCTTTGGCAAACTATGTTTCCCCTGCGCTTTCATGTAGGGAAGGCCGATCATTTGATTTGCCCCCGGGGCTATGTCCTGTCCAGTTTGTCGTCTATTTTTGTTTTTCTTGTCTTTGGTGAACTACGTTTCCCTTGTGCTTTCACATAGTCAAGGTTGATCATTTGATTTGTCCCCTGGTCATTTTTTCCTTTCGTATTTGTCCCCATTGTCCCCTTTTGACTCTTATCCATCGTTGGTCTTTCATCCTTTTCAAACTACGTTGCCCCTACACTTGCACATAGGCAAAGTTGATCATTTGATCCACCCTCAAGGATTTTCATTGTTATTGTGTTGTTGTCAATCTCTTTGGTCATTTTCCTTCATCATCGATCTTCATACTCCTCTTTCTTCTTTTATCCATGGTCTTTTCTTGAACTACGAGGGCTCTACGCTTTCATGTAGGCAAGGTTGATCTTTGATCAACCCCCAAGCCCCTAGATCTTTAGGGTGTGTCAGTCTTGTTTCTTGCATCATTTCATCAAGTATGTCCCTATCTAGCTAGTGCTTCACAAATGGAATCCATTCATGTTGTGAGATTTAATTGGTTTTCGAATATCCTACATCATTATAGATCTTTTAGTTTAGTATCCATCTTTAGTCTCAACAGGATGTATCCTTCCTAGCATACCTCATCAACCCCCTCCATCCTCTCGATCCTATGGAAAAGGATGCTTTGAAAATTAATTACAATATTTTGATGCTTTTGGCTTCTATTTATCATTTGAGCTCCCTATCATCACTTTTCAAGACCACCATAATCCATCATATTGTGGTGTGTTTTGACTAGTTTACATAGGGGCATATCTTGATTTTTATTTTGTTTACTGTTTTCTTGGTTGTCCCACATACTACCCACCAAGACCCCAAGGGTCTTGTGTTACACTGGGACATCGTTTTGTTCTTTTGGTTATCCCAATGCTTGGCCCAACCAAATTCATTGCAACTTTGGGGTGTTGGGTTAGCCTTCTTGTTTGTTGTGTTTGTTTATGCATTAGGCACTAATCCTCCTTGGTCTACATACCATGGTACCTGGTGTCTTATGCTATAGAAAAAATCAATCCTTTGAATATGGAAAATTGCATTTCATTTTCTCCTCCATTGCATTCATGTATCCTCCATTCCTTTTTTCTTTGAACCCCTGACTTAGGATTTTGGTTGTACAAATGTTGATTCCCTCCATTTTCCTCTCTTCTCAAGACTCCCATGATTCTTAACAAGTGCAGTTGCACACCCATCACCTCCTTCACTTCCATCATTATGCAAGCCCTTATTTACATTCATGCATTTAGTTGCATTCTCATCCCATATTTTAGGATCACTAAATTGCATTTCATTCCATGTGCATTATCATATCTGATGAGCCTAGAATTTAGCCTAGCTAGAGGGATAAAATCTCTTGTTATTTCTTGAATTACCATAATACTTTGATATTATATGTTGATATTTTCATATAGTTCTCTTAGACATATGAAATTTGGATAAATTTTGCTTCTATCGGTTTTAATGATAAATATAGCCATTATGTGGACCATCTATATTTATCTTGCATGTGATTGATGAATTTTGTTAAGATGATTATGATTATGTGATTATTATGTGTACTGACATTATTCTACAAACATGATTGATATGCTAAGTTCAGAAATGTAGTCGCTAGTCGGTCAAGTTGAGGAGACACATGAAATTCAAACTTAGGATGCCAGTAGAAGATTTTGTGTCAGCCACATGTAACCACTTTGCACCAATCTTCAATCACATTGAGCATCATAGGCATTACTGTAGTGGTTGAGTCAATGTTTGGGCTTGCATGTCCAATGGATTCCCCTGCATGTGTAACTATCAGTTCCTCTCTCTCTCTCAATTTCCCTAAATGACATCCTCCCAATTAGTGGGAGTTGGTCGCCCTATTTAGTTGATAAATAAGGCTCGATCCTCCTTTTTGGAAGAGAGAAAATTATGAGTTGATTGCCATATTCTTGTACAAGATGATTACCAGCCAAATTTTTGTAATTGTATTTTCTGATAAATAACACGAGATTATGAGTTGAGTATCCAAGATTTATAGTAGTTTAGAGGATACCCATCCAAGGGGGCCCACTTTGTGAGTAATCCATGTTTTAGTTTAGATAGATTAATGTTAGTCTCTTTTTGAGTACTTAGTTAAAATCTTGGTATTGACTGTTCCTATAGCCACTAGAACTCTATTTTGTGACTGTTCCTATAGCCAAGGCTGGTAGAGTAGTTTTATGTTGAATGCTTAGTATTTCCTTCTTGTTATGAATAATTAGTTTATATTTGTTTGATTAATGTTCAACACTTAATTTGTTTCCTTTCCTACAATTTAATTTCAGTTTTAAGTCTCCCTTAGATATAGAATGAAGATGACCACTCTGGAATTCCTAGTGCACAAACTATGCTGACCATTTCAATCTCACATCCTTGCATTGACAATTTAAATATAACTTCATGGTGATTAAGATGGTTATTCAAGTCAGATGTCCAATATTTCAAACACTGTAGAAAGAGCTAAGTTATTGAGATCATTATATGAGGCTAACAATATCATAATCATTTTTCAAGTTGTTTAGATTAATTTTAATTGATTATTCTATACATCTTAAAATTTATTAGCATGTTCATCTTAGTGCATATCATCTCTCATACATTATCACCCACATCACACATTTTTAGGCTCATTTCCACATCCATAGCATATAAAATCATGAATCATCCATTACATTTTGCATCATACACATTAGACATCATAATATCATCCACATAGGAACAATCATAAATCATCCATCACATCCTGCATCATAGGTGTTAGACATCATACATATTATATCATAGCATCCACATAGAAACAATCATAAATCATTCATCACACCCCGCATCATAAATGTTAAGCATCCTACATATCATAATCATAAATCCATAGAGGCATAAACATAAATCATTATAGGCATGTCCATCCATGGCATCATAATAATCATCTGTAATAAAACCATAAACATACACATGCATAAATCAATTATCCACCACATACACATCACATTATGCCAATAAGGGCTCTCACATTTCATATCAAAAATAATAAAAATACAATGTCCATCACATCATCCATAATAATGTCCATCATACACATCAAAATACATATCCATCTCATATATCATCAAATAAAGTACGAGTGCAAGGCTATAGCTCAACTCTGATATATGCTACTCCATACTGCATACCATCTTGTACATACCAATCACCGAGATCTTGTCCCTTCGATCCTCTAAACCATGAGCTTCCTGCATCGACCTCTGGGGTGACTTTGGCATTGGCCCTCTACATGGAGGTGTCACTTTCATGCTACTATATCCTTGGGTATGCATTCCTCTTGACTAGGACAATGATGGAATCTATGGCACCACTCGAACATAGGCAAGTACCCGTTGTGATGGATCTGACATTGTCGAGTAATAGGCACACATATAGTATCTTGCCTCTCTCATATACTCATCTCGATCTCCCACTTGATGTCTGGCTATGTCTTGCTCTACCCTATACCTATCTTGAAATCCATAAATGGACCTCCTCTCCTATGCCCATGCACCCCATGCTAGCCATAGCTGCTCAATCTCTGCTCCCATTTGTGACACCTGATCCATGGCTCTATCCCTCTCCTCCTACATATCATGTATCTATGCTAGTAGTATCTAAACCTCCACCCCCGTTTCACCACCATGTGCTACTAGGGCCTTCCCCTATGCTACATCTCTCTCCATAACCTGTATATATTCCATTGCTACATCCCTCTCCTACTATAGGACCAACATCTATGTCTATAAGACATCCCTCTCTTTCTAAATCACTTGTACCTGAGACCTCATGGTATCCTCCCTCTCCTACATTTGTCCCATATCTCCCACTATCTGCTCTGCCACCTCAACTTTGTCACAGAACTCATCCCAGTGTTTTCTCATCTCCCTCCTCTCTCTTAGTAGTTCCTATACCTACCTTCTCAGATCCTCCATATCCATCTCTACCTTGACTAGAGTCTCTACTAATATCTGCCCTATCACTTCTCTAGACTCTCATTGATACCCTACTTGCAGTATTGTCACCATCATCTCTAGTCTATCTCTCTCCCATCTCACTAAATCCCATACCTCATGCTCCCTCGATACCTCTCCCTCCAAATGAGTCACCTCTTCCCATAACTCAATCACCTCTTCTTGTAGATCATCTATCTTGAGTCACAGCCTCTCTCGCTCCCTCCGCATCTTTGCCTCATGATGCGGCACTGCATCGGCCATCACCAAGAACTCTCTCTCACTCTTTGCTATCTTGGCTCGCAACATGATCTCCTCCACCTCCAATCTACTCCTCACCGCATATGCATCTCTCAGTCTCTGGTCAACGATATGTAACCTCGCTTCAGCTCCTCTCAACTGCACAAATGGATCCTCTACTATCGGCGACATCATGGCCAATGGAAAAATATAATGTACATCCATATCCATCTCCTCTACCCCTCCCTCATCTCCCATGTCCATCGCCTCAGCCTCCTCACTCTCCCCCATCTCCTCTGCCTCATGTCCTCCTCATTAGGCTCAAACCACACCCTCCATCTCCTCCTCCTAGCCGACCTCTATTGACCTCCTACCTCATCATCCCCTACCCTCCCTCCTACTGCTCTACTACTTTGGCTACCTCCAAAAATCTCCTTCGCTATCCTCCTACTTTGCTTGCTTGTAGATATCTCCTCTACTGACATCCTCCTACTATGGCTACCCTTGGCTCTCTCCTTTGTTGATCTCCTCCTACTATGGTTGCCCCTAGCCCTCTCCTCTGCTATCCTCCTACCTTCTCTGCCCCTTGGCTCTCTCCTTGATTGTCCCCTCCCTCTCCCTCTCACTTGTCCTACCAATCTCACCTCATCCTCCAGTCCAAATCCTAATGCCCCTCTGATCGGCTCCTCCGATGTAATCCATAAAGGTCGATGTCGTGTGAACCATGTTGCATATCTAATGGCCACTCCTTCCTTTGCTAGCCCTCTAGTCCTCCCTGGATAGGTCACTATATTCTACTCCAGTGTCTCCTAGTGCTCCCTCACAAACTCTAGCAGAATCAGCTCCCCCCATGGTCACTCTAGTGAAATTTGTATGAACCTCTCTATTGCACCTAGAATATCTTGTGTCAACCCATGCTACCTTGTCACCCGGTCTGACTTGTGTGACTCCACTATCTGAGGCTCCTTCTTGACTATATAACATCGGGTCATGAAGTGTCTCCTATGTCTCACCTCATCCTCCTTCCACCTTGTAAAGTGTCATGTCATTTACATACTCCACACTAATTCCTTCTCCTCCATCCATCTAAATATCCATAGCCCTGATATTGTAACACCCAACCATACTTTGCCCCATACTAGTACGCCACTAGCAGTGATGCATCCTCTCATCCCACTCTCACTACATCTAGTCTGGACAAACTAATGTGCTTCCACGCCCATACCTGAAGCAACGTCACATGGAAAAAGCCGAGTCCCTCCCAGTAGCATACCATGTGCATATCCCTGTACAACTGTGCAAGGATGCATGGACCCCATGTAAACTCTCCATCCCTCCCCTCGACAATATGTTGAGTGAACTCCATGTAGATGAGGCTACAAGAACCATCCACTCTTATCTAGTATGAGTATCCCAATGATCAATCTCCACAGGTATAATGGCAGCAGTGGTACTCTCAAACCGAAACATCTATCCACATCTAGCCCCTTCTTCTACACAGGAAGGTCCTCTCACCCAAACAGGACCCATACGGTCTGATCCAATGCATCCACCTCCAATCTAATAGCACTCACCATGCGATTTTCTATGAGAAGCCTCAATATCTACTAGACATCCTCCAATGTAAATTTCATCTCCCCTATTGGGAGATGGATAGTCGAGGTCACTAAATCCCAAAAATCAATCAGGGTTGTCAACATTGCTTGATGCACTCTAATAGAAAGATAGCCCAAGATGTGTAATAACCCTACCTAGGCCAAGGCCTGATGATCTACCCTAGTCATTGCTCATCACGTCGCCTCCATCAGCTCTAATCTCCTCTCTCGCATCTGCAAGCTATTGAACAATTGCAACCACATCACACAACCTATTTGTCATCATATCCCTTCCTTCATTTATTTCTCGGCCTTGGGTTCTTTTTGCACTAACCTTTTTTTCACTCTTTGCATGGCCAACATTCCTAAGTTAATCTTTTTATTTCTAACCCTTTATCCTTTTTTTTCTTTTTTGGCCCCCCTCTTTGCCCTTGGCACCTTCCCCTTTTGGGTGTGACTTTCCCTTTTTAGGTGCCATCGCCTTTTAGGGTGGGCCTACCCCTTGGGGAAGGGTTGCCCCTCAAGGTGTCGCTGCCCTTGTGGGTAGGATTGCCCCTGCCAAGGCGTGGTCGTCTCTATAGGCACGACTGCCCTAGTGAGTGCAATTGCCACTGCCAGGGCATGGTCACCCCCATAGGCACGATCATCCTTGTGAGGGTGGGGTCGTCCAAGGCGAGGTGCATCTTCCCTTGCAAGGGCAGGGCTTCCTGTGCCGAGGTGCAACCGCCCCTCACAAGGGTGCAATCGCCCCTTGGTGAGCATGACCGCCCCTACTTCGGTAGGGTTGCCAGTCCTTTGGGCACAACCGCCCTTCTTGGGGCACGACCACCCCTGTGTTGGGGGCGAGACCTAATTTTCTTCTATTTCTACTTGGTTTAAAAAAAAACAAAAACAAAAACGCCCCCTTCCCCCCACCTTTCTAATTGTCATTTCCTCCTATCCGATGAGAAAAATTGATTTTCTCCCTCTACCCAATTTTCTAATCTACCCCCATTCCCAAAACCATGTTTTTAAAAATAATTATCACTCAAAAATAAATCATAAAATACTATAAATCATAAGGAGAGTTTGGGCCTAACCTGGCATGGGACCGCGTGCTTGTGATAGAATCTCTGCACCTCATCTCCTCGATGGATTATGTCATCATTGTAGTCTTCCAACATCTTTTCTCTTTGTATCCTTCCTCTTCTCTTCTCTCTCTCACTCAACTATCAGTTGTGCAAATGAGGAATAGTAATTCTAAAATTACTATTTATAACTTTCCCCCCTCTTTTTAAATTCAGGGTATTTTTCCCTTTATTTAACTTTATTCTCCTTCAATTAATCCTCTAACTTCCCATGGCCACCATTTGCACCTCATGTTTCCATTTGAATACATTCAAAATCCAATCTTCATGGTTTTTCGAGCTCTATCCAATGATACCTTCTATTTCCTAATATCGAGAAATGGCCGAAGGACCCTTTTTCTTCCCCAACTACCCTCTCAAAGGGGTATACCCTACCATATTCATACATACCTCTTTCTTGGTAATTTTCCCACAAGATTGGGGCATCTCCCTTCACTCCCCTCCATTTGGGAAGCTCACATAGCCTCTCCCATGTTGGGGCATCATTTTCCTAGTTTCTTCCTCCATAGAGTCATCTGCATTTTATTTTTCTTCGAAACACTATTGGTCTAACAATATTTCAAAGAGGGAAAAAATGTAGACGTCCAAATTTGACCACTCCCATATGATCAAAATCCTATCACTTATTCATCTAATTCTTCTATATTAATTAGATAACATATTAAATTAATATTATCTTGTTCTCTAAGGTTTCTAAAAGTATTTAATTAAATACTTTACCCTTTACCATTTCCTCTCTAAATTAAATAAATGTATCAATTTATTTAATTTAGTCAGTTATCCTCTTCAACTTTAAATTCATTATTTCTCTCTCCTTGTCCCATTCTCCATAACCTTTTCACTAATCTTGATTAATCTAATTAATCCTTGACTAAGATGAGCATATCCTTAATCAAGATTAATGTCATGTCCTCCATATTTAGCCACTTGCCTCTAATCTTCATTAATTTGTCTAATCACCTATTTTCACAACATTAATATAATCACTTACCTTTTCTAGCATGTCCCTAAGTCAACCTTTCATTGTACTTAACTTATCACGTATTGGCCTCTTCCCCATGTGAATTAAAAATTCACAAATATTCCCCCCATGCATTTCTCTTCCCTATGACCTCTCAGAGGTTAAATTAGGTACATGGGACAAGGACCTCCTTTAAGAGGACCTTGTCTTATCCATTGGGTTCTTCCAAGCATGTGAATTGAAAAATATTTTATTTCTCCAACACCCTCTCCAATCCCCATGGTGACAAAAGTGGACTTTCTAAAAGTCCTCACTTGTCACTTTCAGCCCCACTTGGGGACAAGGAATTCCTTTTTGAGGAAATCCTCTCCAATCCCAAGGTACTTGCAAATACCTTGGGACCACATGGCCTTTTTCTATGTCACTTGTCCTTCTTCCATCTCACCCTCCACATGGAAATATGTGAGGGCTTTTGAGTCATCAACTCACCAGAACTCTTCATCTTGTCCATGGTGACTCATTATAAACCATCCATTTTTCATTAAATGGAGAGCCTCAGGCTAAAGTTAGGGAGGTTAGAGGTTGGATATTATAGAGAATTCAAGACATTTGAATTCAAGCCATTATTGCATTCAAAGCCATTATTGCAGCCATTAGTGTCTCTCACCTACCATCATCAATCATTACATCCACCTCTATTTGTTGCAAGAATTTTTTCATCAAGGAGCATACATCCAAGCATCTTCAAGGGTCAACCAACTCAACAATCTAAGCAAGAAAAATGTATAACATTTATGTTTATTTTTCTTGTTATTTACTTAGTTTCAACTAGGCATAATTTGAGGTGTTGTTTATGTTTTCTTTGTTGCATTTCTTCTAGTTTTTCATTTTAGACTTAGTTAAAACACCTGCACACACATACAGTTGGCCACATTTGGGCTTATAGATTCGGATCACAGGCCTGGTACAACATTCATGCTCCTTAATGCAAGAGGAAATCTTACAGATCGAATTCTATATACATCTTAATCTACTTTATCATTATTCCTTTTCCTCCTAATGATCTAATACAAGCTTTATATCATATCCACGGATCTAGAAACATCTACTTCAACCGAAGATCATTACAATCTTTGATGAAGGAAACATAACATGTACATGAACAGGTCAGCCTCAAATTTGAATTTCTCCAAGGCAGGTGCTCATGATGAAGTGTGGACCTAAATTTAAGGTTGGGGACACTCCACAAAACAATTCAAAACACCTCGCAAGGATCTGCAAGTGACGGGAAAGATCCATGATTGATCAAACTAGTTGTAACATTTGAAATTATTTTAGGGCCAGTTCCACAAATAGTCACTTAATCCGAAAGAAATAACTTGCCAGAAAAAGATCGAATTGAGCTGAAATCTTGGAATTAGGAAAATGAACATGTTGACGATGAAAACATATATCTACAAGGTTTGGTGAGCATACATGATGAAATACTGAACCTACCAACTTGAACAAGAACAAGAACTGAACAAGAACAAAACTAAATGAGAATATTTTTGGTTGATGTAGGATTGCCAAGAACCAAGGATGCTCTTGCATCAGACATTCGGGGTTATTGAGAAGGAGCCCCTCACTTTTCTAGGGCTAAGGGAAAAATGATATGGTCTACCTCATCTTGAGAATTCCAAGAAGAATCCTCCATGGGTCTACCTTTCCACTTCATAATATATTATTTGAACTATATTCCACGAGTTTTCCTCCCACCTCTGACATCCAAAATTTCTTCTATCTCATCTGACTATTGTTTAGGAAGTTATTCTTCCAATTTTTCTTTACTGTCTTAACTGAATTTTGCTTCATGGTAGTGATTTAGATCGATAATGTTGAATGTAGGTGACATACCCATGCCATTTGCTAACTCTACTTGATAGGCATTTCCTAAATGAAATTTCTCCAAAAACTTATAGGGTCTAAACTTCCTCATTTTGAGCTTATTATATGGACCAACTAGAAATATTTCCTTACTCAAATACACCATCACTTCATCTCCAACTTCAAACTCCTTATGTCTCCTCTTTTCATCTGCTTGTTCCTTATACTTTCGGCTCGTATCTTCTAACTATTGCTTTACTTGAATATGCAATTGCTTCATATGTTTTGCAAATTCCTCTGCTTCAACACTTCTTTTATCCTCCTTATTGATGTTTCACAATTCTGATATGCCTCTAGGAAGAATTCTAGTAACAATCTCAAAAGGTGTATTTCTAGTACTCCTGTTCACTGAATTATAAAAAGAAAACTTTGCTTGAGAAAGGAGAAAATCCCAACTTCTGGTCTTCTCTCCAACCAAACATCTCAGCAAATTTCCAAAACTCTTGTTTACTACCTATTTATGTCCATCATTTTGTGGGTGAAAAGTAGAATTTAACTTCAAATCTATCTTCAACTTCTTCCAAATTTTCCTCCAAAAGTAACCAACAAACTTTGCATCTCTGTCTGAAACAATACTTCTAGGTAATACATGCAATCTGACCACTTCCCTGGAAAACAATTCTGCTGCATGTATCGCATTTGTTGTCTTCTTACAAGGTATGAAATGTGCCATCTTAGAAAATCTATCTACCACCACAAATATAGAATCATTACCTCTTTGTGTCTTTGGAAAACCAAGTATGAAATCCATGTTGATATCCTCCCCAGGTCTTTCTAGAACTCTCAAAGGCTTATACAATCCAACATTCTGACTACTCCCTTTTGCAACTTGACAAACTCTGTAGCTTTCCACAAATTTCCTAACATCCTTATGAATCTGAGGCCAAAATTAATTCTCACTTACTAATGCTACTGTCTTATCAATTCCAAAGTTTCTTGTCAATCCTCCACTATGTTTCTTTTTCACCAAGTTATCCCTATTTGAACTCTAGGGTATACATAGTTGATTCTCTATGAACAAAATATCTTCCTAAATGAAATAATCCAACCCCTGACTCCTATCCTCCAAGACTGGTTATTTACAATCTCTCCAAGGTTCTCCAAAATTTGAGTCTTCCTCATATAGGTTCTTCAATTCATCAAAGCCTAAAGTCTCCACTCTCATTACTGCTAGTAAATTCCTTCTCCTACTCAAAACATCAAAAAATCTATTTGACTTTCCACTCCTATGTTTAAAAACAAAATTATAACTTTGCAAGAATTCCACCCATCTCATGTGTTTCTGATTCAACTTAAATTGACTGTTTAAATAATATAAAGCCTGATGATTTGTATAGAACACAAATGCCTTAGACAACAAATAATATCTCCACTTCTTCAAGGCTTGAACTATGTCATAAAATTCCTGGTCATACACTGAATACCTTTTCCTAGCATCATTCAATTTCTCACCGAAGTAAGTTATTGGTCTTACTTCTTGACTTAATACTGCTCCAATTACATTTCCACTTGCATCACAATCTACCTGAAATACCTTATTAAAGTTTGGTAAAGCCAACACAGGTTGCTTAGTCACCTTGTATTTCAACAACTCAAATCTCATGTCTACTCCAAACATCCACGTAATTACTTCCTATCTCCTCTCATTGTTTATGTCATAGGACTACAAATAGAGTTGATATTCCTAATGAGCTTTCGATAGAAACTAGCCAATCCATGAAATGATCTTACCTCTCCAATGCTATTTAGTGTAGGCCACTCAACAATTTCTCTTACCTTCTCAGGATCCATCTTCAATCCATCCACTGATATCACAAATTCTAGATATACCAATTCTTTCTTCATGAAACTACACTTCTTAATTTTTATCAGCAACTGCTCTTCTCTCAACCTCTAAAAATTTTGTCTTATATGCAACAAGTGTTCTTCTCTAGTCTTACTGAAAATCAAGATGTCAACCAAATACAAAATCAACAACTTACCCAATAATTTATTCAATACCTCATTCATCAACCTCATGAAAGTACTAGGTTCATTTTTTAGTCCAAAGGGAATCACCAACCACTCATACAATCCTTCATTTATCTTGAATTTTTTCTTCCATTCATCCCCTTCAAATCTATCTTTGTAAATTATTTAGCTCCACCCAAACAATCCATGATGTCATCCATTCAGGGAAAAGGAAATCTATACTTCAGTGTGATCTTGTTTATGTCTCTAGAGTCTATAAAAATCCTCCATTCTCCATCCTTCTTAGGTGCTAGCACTGTAGGTACTACACAAGGGCATAATCTTTCTTTGATCAAACCTTTTATCAACAACTCTTGCACTTGTCTATTCAATTCTTCATTTTCTACTGGTGTCATCTAGTGTGCTACTTTAAATTAGGAAAACTATCTCCAGGAATCAGGTCCATGCAATGACTAATACTCCTCATAGGTGGAAATCCATTAGGTACATTATGTGAAATGATAGCTTCATATTCTACTAGCAATTCCTTTATCTCTTTTGGTTTTTCTTCTACATGTTTCAAGTCTTTGACCTTCTTACAAACCAAGGCATATCACATGCTCTCCTATCTCAGTCCATCAAAAAATCTCTTTCCATCAACCAAAAAAATTCTAGCATTCATAAAAACCTCAATTTTAGGAACATCCTCCAATGGCAACAAGGTCTGCCTTCATCCCATTTGCAACAATAGTATATATGTTCTTCTTTCCATCATGAATATCTTTTCTATCATACTACCAAGGCCTTCCCAACAAAACATGGCATACATCCATAGGCATGATATCACACAAGACTTCATCATATTAATTTCCTATCTTCAATTTCACTAAACATTGTTCACTTACCAGTATCTTATGCTCATCTTGAATCCATGCTATCGAATAGGGCTTCAGGTGTTTCAGCCTCTCCAACTTCAATTTGGTCACTATTTCTTCAGAAACCAGGTTCTCTGAGCTTCCACTATCAATAATCACCTTGCAACATTTACTAGATACCTTGCATCTAGTTCAGAACAAAATTCCTTCTTTGCAATGGTTCCTGCTCCATCTCACTTTGACGCAATACTCTTCTATTCACCAACACTTATCCCTCTTTCAATTTATTAGATGATCTAGCATGATCCTCCTCAAAAAAGGCTGCTCTTCTACTATTCCTTGTCCTTCTGCTTGTCTCTCCTTGATTGCATTAAAATTATCTATGTCCTTCTCCACCACACATATAACAAGCTCCTCTGAATACTCTTTTCTCCTATCCTTTATCACCTTTTCTATAACCCTCATTTTGGTAATCACCATATCCTCCTCTTTGGTAAGAGTTTCCCTCATTTCTCCAGTATGAATTATCATTCTTACTGACTTCCTTATCTTTATGTTGATCTTGAAAAGGTCCTCTTCCTCCTCTAGTAAAAACTCTTCCTCTCTGAAATATTCCACCTCTTCCTCTCTGTCTCTACTCATGTCATTTTTTTAGCTTCTCTTCTTCTTTTAGGGCACATTGATATGCCTCCTCCACACTCAACAACTTAACCAAACTGATCTCATCTTGTATAGATGACCTCAAACAATTCATATATATGGCTACTTGTTTGGTCTCATCTTTTGAATGTATAGATCTGATATTCAACTTGTAGAAATCCTTAACTTATACTCTATCACACTTGAATTTTGTTGCTTTAAGTTCTTACTCTTTTAGAACAAACTGATCTGATACTCTGTAGGCATAAAATTTGTCTTCAACTTATTCACCATCCAATCCCATGATCTTATCTTCTCATTTCCTTTTATTTTCCTATCTATCTGCAAATGTTCCCACCAAAGGGATGCATGTCCTTTCAACTTTGTACAAGAAAATTTCACCTTCTTGTCTTCTATGGTACCTTCAAAATTAAAGTACTTCTCCATCTTTGTTATCTAATCAAGGAATTCATCTTAATCCAACTTACCTCTGTTATCCAATGGATTGAAATGTGGTTTAGTATTCACTTTCATTAGGGCTCTTATGAACCTCTCTTCTCCCTGATCAAGGCCAGGTTGATCTTCTCTTTCCTTTTCTTCCTTTTCTTCTACTTCTTCATCATTCACACCTTCAACTAGTCGACCTCTCCTCTAGGTCGTTTTGATTGCTTCCAATCTAGCAATCTTTCCTCTCAACATCTCCATTATAGATGGGTTTGAATTTCCATGCACTCCATTTCCTCTACCATTTCTTCTTCCTACCATCTTTACACAAGTCCTCTGCAGATGCAGGTCAGATCCTCAATCTACCACCCCACAACAAATCTTCAACAGGACTTCACAAACTCTGACGAGCTTTCACGGAATGAACCTCACTCTGATACTAATTTGGTGGTCACTATAGGAGGGTCCTCAAAGACAAAATCCAGACCATGCATAAAGAGTTACAAAATAAAAGTGACATAGAATATGGAGGAAAATCTAGGTTCAAACACTCTCATTATCTAAAAATTTAATTACATATAGTCGGACACATCCAAACTTAAAGATTTGGCTCACAGGCCATGTACAACATACATGCTTCTTAATGCGAGCAAAAATCTTACAGATCAAATTCTATACATATCTTAATCTACTTTATCCTCATTCCTTTTCATTCTAATGATCTATTACAAGATTTATATCATATTTGCAGATCTAGAAACATCTGTGTTGGCCAAAGATCATTACAATCTCTGATGAAGGAAATGTAACGTTTACATGAACAAGTTGGACTAAAATTTGAATTTCTCCATGGTAGGTGCACATGATGAAGTGTGGACCTAAAATTAAGGTTGGGGACACTCCACAGAATAATTTGATATACCTCACAAGGATCCGCAAGCGATGGGAAAGATCCATGATTGATCAAACTGGTCGTTAGGTATTAAATTATTTTTGGGCGAGTTCCATAAATAGTCACTTAATCCAAAAGGAATAACTTGCCGAAAAAGGATCCAATCGAGTTGAAATCTTGGAATTAGGAAAATGAACATGTTGACAATTAAAACATAGATTCGCAAGGTCTGGTGAGAACACATGACGAAATACCAAACTTTCCAACTTGAACAAGAACAAAAAAAAATAAAAATATTTTTGGTTGATGCAGGATTGCCAAGAAGCAAGGATGCTCCTGCATCATATTCGATGAAGAAAAAAAATGTAATGGAAATCGAAGAGTTTCCTAGGGGGAAACTGAAAGTGGAATATTATTCATTTAAAAATAATTTCAAAAGACAATTACAAGCAACCGAAAGGACTCATTTTACGAGTATGTAATTGTAAGAAATTTAGGGGATATTTTTGGCAATGATATGAGAGCTTCTCTAAGGGATGGGGTAGATAGTTATCAGTTCATTTTCTAATTCATCTGGGGGAAATAAATTATTTTCTAAACTTGATCTTTGTATAGGTAGATAGACTCTTTGAGCTCTATTTTGTGTTCCTAAATAAAGGAGAAAATTATAATCTTTGTATTCAATTATTTTCTTTTAATTGTCGATTTTTTTCATAAAGTCTATAGTTTTCATTTTTAGTTTCTCTGTTACATCAGATTAAGATGTGTTCATAGCAAGATATTTGAGTCTTGTTTTGTTCATGTGTTTCCTGAGATCATTTTCTTTCTTCCTCATCATTTATAGGTTTAAGTGAATAAAATTTGTCATTTGCTTTGATCTTTATTCTAAATCGCTCTCACATTTGTGTCATTTTTATGCGTAGATGTTTGTTTTCCTTTACTTATTTCTAGTTAAAAGAATACTTTAGTTTCTTTTTCAGTTTCTCCAATTCATTGAAGATCATAAGAGGGAGTTGTACCTCTAAAATTTAGAGGAAGATCATTAATCCAATAGCAATCTCCTGAGCTGTTGATAAATATTTTGTCTTCATTACTGGGCATATTCAAGTCATTATTTGAAGAGGACAATCTATTTACTAACAATAAATTATCTGCATAAGGAGAAATATGAGGAATCACAAAGTACACTTTTCTTGCACAATGGACATTTTTTGTGCCCATTGGTTCAATTTCTCTATTGGTCCTAGTTGCACTTAAACCATGGAAGTTCCATTTGTAGTGATAATTGAGTCTGACCTCTTCAAAGTTAGACTAGGCATCCCATGGCTAGTCTCTATGAATGTAGTTTCCTCAATTATCCACAAATTTTTGAAGTTTCCCCATGAGGGTACCGTGTACACCATCTATGATACTAGATACAAGCCATTGGTGTTATGAGGGGGCTTCTCTCTAGATCACTTTTGTCCTAACCGAGTTTGGATCTCTACCACCCATAAGAGACTTATTATACAAAGCTTATTGAAGGTATAAGATTGGGGGCTCAATGCATACAATTAGTTTTCCTCCATCTTCTTAGGCTATTTCTTTCAAGGTCTCTTTGCATGCACAGTAGTGTGCTTTGTCTTTTTCCCCATCAATGGGTAAGGACAAGAAAGCTCTTCCCCTTAGGCCTTCCCTTTCTCCTTTTTTTGCTTCTTCTACTTCCCAACCTTTGATGGAATCCTCCAAGCCTTCTATTGTTCATGACACATGAAAAGGAAAGGTTCCCATGTTGTGGAAGTCAAAGTCTCGAGTTTTTCAACTTTTATTTCTACCCACGGTATCATGACCCACCCTTTATGGCAAGGGGAACCATATCCATTGGGTTGTTCCTACCTCTTGATCTCTGATGCCTCCCCCTATTCCTCTACCTACCCCAAAGGTATAAAAAGGAAAGGAGCCTGCTATCGAGATGCCTATCTCTCTTTCTATCTTTGTGCCTCCTCCTCATGTTCCTCCTCAAGAGTCCACCCTTCCACCAATGATGGCCATGGAGGCTACTCCTCTAGTAGAATAGGAGCCCTTCAGCTATTCTCATGTTGCATCTTCTAGTGCCCATAGTCACTCTAGGTTCTTGTACAAGAGCATAAGACCATCAAAAGGCCTTGGATAAGGAGCACATTGCCTCATTGAAGACTAAGGAGCCTTAGGTTTCTTCTATTTCTATTGCTCCTATCTCTACCTCTCTTCTTCAGTTCCCATCACCTTCATGCTTATTCTAAATTTTTCAATGGATTCTAAAAAACCTCACCCAAAAAGAGTGCAAGTTTTCAATTCTCGTTTTGTGGAGCTACCTCTTATCACCTCTCCTTTTTATCTTCCTCCTTTTCTATAGCCTATTAACATGCCTTTTACAAAGGTAGTGACTTATGTGGCTTTGTCTCCTTCTCCATCTTTCAATTCTACTATGAGGATTCCACATCCTCTACTAAAGCCTAATTTGGAGAGAAACCTCACTTCAAGTGATGGTTAGAAAAAGTCTTCATTTTCTGAGTCTTGTTCCACATTAGCTTATGTCTTCCTTTTGATAGAGATGTCTCTATCCCTAGATTTTTTCATTTCCCCTCTTCTCACAAATGGTAATTCCTCTTAGAATTCTTGTCCTTCTCCTATCCAATTGTAACATGAAATACTTGTGAATTGTATGTTCTATTCATTGAATGACATATTGACTTTGCCATTGATCTTTGCTAGATTGATGACTCTAGTCCCACATGAGCTCAGAGAGGAAGACATTGAGTGGGATACTTACTTAGCTCTCTCTATAGGTAAGCTGGTTGGTACCACCATAGCTATCCCCATAAAGGCTCATCTTCCCTCGCATTATGATGATCTAGATTGGGAGTAGGATGACTTGTTGGAGGTGTCGAACTAGAGTAGTGCCCTCTTCTTCATCTTTAGATTAGATTTATGTGTATTGTGTTCCCCCATGCTTGTATATTTATGTATGTGCTCTCATGTAGAGGACCCTTCCTACCCTTGTAGGTACTTGGATACAGGAGAGGAAATTGTTTGTACACATGATCTATTTGTATAATCATTCTTCTATATGTCATAATCTTTTATTTTCATGTCAAGAATAATGCAAAGTGTTGGAGAATTTAGGCCTCTTCCATGGTGACTCAATTTTTATTTTTCCCTTATCATCATGTTTTTTTCTTCCCATTTTGATGTATTTGTAGGTGATGATAGTTCATACATATTATAATTTATTTATCTTTCTCATATGAGCAATTTTGACCCTGAATAATTAGATCCCACTATGCTCTAGATTGTTATCTCTCCTTTTCTCTTCATGATGTTGTGGATTTTGTGTTTTCCCTCACATGAAAACATTCCATGAATACATATCACTATGTATTTCATGCCACATCTCTTTTATTTCTCTTCTCCTTGGAATAACGTGTTCTCCTCTATGTAGCACACATCATTCTGAGGGGGGGGCTATCATATCTGCTTAATTTTCAAAAAGGTTTCAAAAGGATTTTACAAATATTCCTTGATATCTTATGTCTCACTATCTAGATTGGGGGCAACCTAACTAGACTTGTCATTTTTGTGATTGTCCAACAACATAGTTTGCAACAACCATAGTCCTAAATTCTTGTCAAATGGTCTCTAGCCTTGCTAACAATACCTATTAGCATAGGTCTTTTATCTGATCATATTACGTTTTGTCATGTCTATAATATTTTATTATATCTAATTTTATCTTTTTTGCCTAACATTTTTTTCTACAACTAACATGTTTGTGGTGATATTGTAGTTAGCTTTGTAGGATCAAAGACTTGTGTCCTCTTTGAGTATTGGCTCGACTTATCTACATCGTATATACTAGATTGAAAATATACATCCTCTTCATCTTGGGTATATTCTCTTCAACCTCTTTCTACTTTAGCTTGCAAATTTTTAGATACATATGCTCACTAAAGTCAAGGAAAAATGTAAAGTTGTAAAATTGCACCTCTAATGCAATTTCATATTACATAACCCTTAGTTTAGCTTAATAAAATGATAATGCTAATAATCCTCTTTCTAGCCTTTATTTTCATCCTTGACTTCACTGTTGTCGGTCGTTGATGGAATTTGTGTTCGGGATGCTTCCATGTTGCATGAATGTCTACACATCGAAAAAACTTCCTAACAAGATTCTTGATCCTATGGTCATTGGGATGTTACACTTTTGTCTACACATGAAGTGTAATGCCTAGATACATTCATAGGAACACCCAAAAATGGACATCTTGCATGAAATTCTTCATTCAAACTCATATTATTCCCTCTCACTCATTCATTCAAACATTCTATCTCACATTCTCTGAATTTCTCATTCTTGCAACTTCTCATTCTGCACCTTTCCTTCTTGCATTCAAGCTCTTTTACATCAAGCTTCTTGGGAATTCATGGCTCTATGTTCTTGTTTCAATCTATCTCAAAGCATTGCAGTTCCTCTCAGCTTCACAATCTCATTGGATGGATGGTTACACTTTACATTTATTATATTTTTGTTCTTATTTGATAGCATATTAGTATCTTCCACGTTCTCTTTCTTTATCTTGTCATTTTACATTATCTACTATCTATTTATCCATCTTGTTGTTTATTTGGATGTTCATGGAGGTGGAAACACCAAAATGGGTGTTTAACTAAGGAATGCCTCGAAAAAACCCCAACACTTTTCATTGTTTCTATGTGTGTAGGTTGTTCATGTGGAGCTTTGTGGGTGGCTTCATAACTAGACCACCTATGAGTTCATTCATTTCTTTCACCCCTTGTCATTTCATTCAAGTAGTTTATTTACTTGCATTATCTAGTATTCTTCTTGTTGTGATTTTACCTTTATTTTGTACATTCAATTACATTATTCAAAACTATCAAACTTCAGTTTCTATGTAGCTAGTAGGTCTTGTGAGTTTCTAGTGACTGACTCTATTTTGTGTTCATACAAGATGCTAGTGCTCCATTGGGATGTCAAAACTTCATGTTTTCATCCTTGTTCCACACTGTCATCCGCTATTTGAAGGCTAGTGTATTGATCCCTAAGACCCCTAAGACCTACTCATTCAGTTTCTAAAGTTCTTTTTCCATAAAGAGTCATAAAACATAAACAACATATCAACAAATTTCCTTTTATCTATCTTGGTCACTTGAGCTTGTCTCCTTAGGGTATTTGAGGACAATTCACTCACTGTAGACTCTTCACTGTCCTATAAAATTAGGAGTAGAAAATATCCTCCTCTACACTTTTGACCTACTTGTTTAAATTTGAAAAAAATAAATATAATAATGTTTTGCACTCCATTCATTACACATTGGAGAAAAGTTTGCATTTTCATTTATTTTTTTGCAAGTTATGTGACATGCACACTCGGTGATGTGATTTTCAGAATCCATCCACTTTAAAAAAACTTAAAAATATACTCAATTAAAAATTACAAAACATATAAAAATTCTAGTACTCACTCTTAACTATATTTCTACCAATGATTTTTTGAAAATACTAAATACAACTAAAAAATTTGAGGGGTTGACACCAAAAACTAAGATATATTTTACTAAAAAAATAATAACACTTTTGTGTGCACAAAGCATTTGAGCCTCTTAATCTTATCTATACGTAAAATAATTTAGTAGTTTAGAAATTAGATTCAACATACTAAAATTATTGTTCTTTGGGTATCATCAATATTTGAGTGCATGAATCTCAAATTACTCCTCCAAATTCAGCTTTAGCTAATTTCAAAAGAAAAAAAAAGTGCCCACTTTTGACCCCCTTTTTGTGCACCATCTTGGTGCACTTACCCTAAGAGAGGAACTCAAATTGAAAGGAGTAAGATTAGAGATTAGTGGGTTAGTGATAGATGAATTATTTACATCAGTAGATAATTTATGCATCATCTATAGTAATTATGTAGAGGCTTCAAACTTTTTTTTATTATGTAATTTATTGGGAAAATAGTTTCAATGCTATCATGGTCTTCACAAGTGGTCCTTGTAAATGGTTTTTTCTTGATGGTCCTTGTTGAAATGGATCCCTTAATAGTACTTGAGATGAATAATATAATGTTGAAGATAAAGGATTATCTCAAATTTAAAACGACCATAGAAAAAAAGTGTTGGATTAAAACAAGGATGATTGGAAGAAGAAAGTTGTAAAAAAAATTAATGATTGCCTCACCCTATCTTGAAACTATATTATCTAAGTCTTAATGATATTGTATGGTTCTATGGTTCTGGCATGATTGTTGGAGTAATTAGGTAATCACCTAATGATTAATTAATCATTAATTAACTATTAGGTCCCTTTTATTTTATTAAAAAAAAATTTAGATTGTAGGAATCGGGTAGCACGACCCTCTATAAGCTATAGTGTGCCTGGTAAACTTTTTAATGTGGCCGACATCACTGGCATGACATGCCCTCTGGTACCACGGGAGTGGGGGAGACTAGACCTCGTGACCAACCTCCTGCAATAGGAAAGGTTTAGCCAACCGAGCTAGGGCCCTCGCCCCTTATTTTATTAAACTTAAGCTAAACTTAAGATTTATTTTCTTATTAAGTTAATTATAGGTCATGTTGTTTCATTGCATAGGATCAAAACACTTGTCAAAGTCTAATCTAATCCTCACCTAGGGCTTGATCTATGGTTTTTTTCTTCTTTTCATAAGGATTTATCATTCATTGTAATTAATCATCTAGGTTAATGCACAATACAATTTCTCAAATTGCATACCGAATCCATCTTTTTCTCTTATTGATTTTTGCGAGCTGTAGGGTTCAACTATCAACTCAATAATGACAATATGTCTTTTATTTATAGTATGAAAAAAAATGTAAGCATTAATAATTCCTTACATATTAATATTATATGGGTTTAATGTTTATAATATTTTCAAATTTTGGTTTAAATAAATTAGATAGACCATAAAACATTGTATTTTTTGAAGGTTTTGTCAATAAGGGAGCAAGCTGAGTGGGTATAATCTTATAAGAAACTGCATGATTAAGCATGATTGAGTTGGAGTAATAATGGGATGGTTGACCTCTTAAGAAGTGTTGATGCATCACCTAGATGCAATGAGTGTTGAGTATATAATTCATACTCATGAGAAATGCATTTGTCTAAATCAATACCCATAAAATATATATCAATAAATTGGACTTACAAATTGTACAATTAAATATTCATAAAACAAATATTATATTTAAAAACTATGTTTAAAAAACAATTAGAAATATTTAAAATCATTTAAAATCTATCGTAAAAAAAATAACACACATACACATATTCAAATTGAGATAATGAATCATGAAGTGTGATCCAAAATATTAATGGAAAAAATCATACAATCAAATCCATGAATAATTGTTGAACATTTTTTCTTAAACCCCTTTATGTAATCAAATGATTGTAAATACTATTGTTCCCCTTATTCTCTTTCATCTATAGTGAGAATAGGATGTAACTTTAACATTGAAAATATTGTTCATGAAATTATGTTCTTAAAAATTGATTATTTTTCATTTAAAGTTCATATTAAGAAATAACCAAAACAATTGTATATATAAATTAGATGTATATCAATTACAATCTAATTGTTAGGTTTTAGTTTAAATTATTGAATTTAAGTGCATGATTTTTTCCATCAATATTTTGGATCACACTTCATGATTCATTATCACAATTTGAATGCATATTTTTTTTCTTCTCTTGCTATCTACTTTCTTTTATATAATAAATTATAGATTATGAACTCAAACGTTAATGGAAAAAAAATCATATAATCGAATTCAAAAACATTTCAAAAACACTCTAACCTCCAAAAATATATAAGTTTTTTTTTTTTTCCAATTGTAATTAAATGTTGTATAACCTTGGGTTTGAAGTGCAATGTGGTAGAGAGAACCTCCTAATCTTTTTATTATACTTAATTAAATTGCCGTATTTTCTAGAGATGGCTTGTTAAATATGAGCATGTATGAAAGGAAATTTTGTCGTGGGATGTGAGTAAGATATTCAAAAGGTTGTGCATTGACAAGTAAAGATAGAAGGCCACTCATCACAGCGACTTCTTTGGAAGCTTCTTCCATGTTGCGTGTGGTATTTGCCAACTAAAGAATCTTTCTTTTTCTTATTCATTGCCTTCTCAATGCCCACGAATACAAGTCAAAAGTGCAAAGAAAGATCAGACAATTAAAATTGTTTAAAAATAATTTGGACTATTTAATAATATTAAAATATAACACTTATCAAGAAAGTTCATATAATAATGATTTATGTGTTAAAATGTTCTTATCCTCTGAATCAGCACTTCAAGTGAGAACAATTGGTAACCAGAGTTGTAGGGTAGTTTAGTCTAATAATTATAAAGGTTGGGCACAATTTTTTATATTTTATAATTCTTAGTAAATGTTGGTTTTTCTTTAATTATAAGTAATTGTTTTTTATTGGAGTTATGAAATAGGAGAGAAGTTTCAAAAGACCCCACTTCTTTATAAAGATCAATGTCCAAACAATAACAAGGAGCAATAAAAAATAGACCGTGCATAGTTAGCTAAATAACAAAAACCAACACCAAACCAATAAGAATAAAGATGAAATAATAGAACATACAAATCAATATCCATTTTTTAAAGATCATTTTCAATTTTTATAATTGTTAAATTGACATCTTTAAATAACTTCGAAAAAGGCTATTAAATAACTAACTTCTTTGATTGTAAATTAAGAAAGATTATTTAATAAACTTAAACTATTGAATAACTTAACTCTTTAGAGAAAAAAAATTACATATGAGTTTTGTATATATACTTTGGCTTCATTAAATGATCATTATTTAAATCTTATAAATGTATTTGATAATTTGATGAAAAATAAATAAATATCAAATTTTCATTGAGCATATATGATAAACTATTTATTATGGTTCTACATAATGTTAGATATTTGAAAAAAATAATTCTTATATACAATGAGATTTCATCATCTTAATTCTATTGTAATCTATTTTATTCAAGTCATCTTATTTTCATTCCACCAATTAATCATCTTTTCAAATTATCAATTTTATTATGTTGAGTTTTCTTGTCTATTAATTGATTAAATTAGATTAATTAATTAGTCATATTCTTCATTAAATCACCCCATGTCTAATATAATGCATGCCCAACTATCCAATTTAAGTAATCATAATTATCCTCACCCAAATTTCAGTCATTAATTAAAGTCAAATAACTAATAGCTCAATCCCACATTTCATGCATGTCAATTCAGCTAGTTCCACCTTTCACTCATTAATAAAATCAATTGACTAAACAATCAAGTCAATTGACTAATCAATCCAGCTAGTTTTAAAATTTTGATTATATTTTAAATTCATTAAATTTATTTTGGCATGCTTTGTGAGATTATCCTTTATCTAAACTTTCTCCTATCATTTGTGAGTATTATGTGTTTGACAATTTGAATTCCTCCATTATAGTTATTTTTAAACAAGTTGAGGTTTTTGTAAGATTGTTTGAACTTGTATACACTTTATCTAGATTTACACATAGCATGAAATTTTAAATTTTTTATTAACAACAATTTAGAAATGATTAAATTTATATCACAACACATGTTTCTTTCATCTTTAGACAAATTCGCATAGGGTAGTAATAGATCCTCAAAAATCTAGAACAACATTTTAGAACAAAATTTCCTAACATTCAACATTTTCATGGATTATTTGGTTTTTGGATGGTATGTTCTTCATTTTGGAACTAACTAGTTTTTAATTCAAATAATTTGAAGCTTCTATGGAATTATTTTACTAAATAGACATTAGACTAATTTGAGATTAATGCACCCCCTATCAATGTGATGAAATATTCTAGTTTTTTTATATGGATATCCTTAGGTTTTGTACACATGGAAAATGTACAATTCGGTTCGACACACTTGATCCTGATTACTAAAAAAATTTCCTCCTAAATCATACTCTCAGCTTTTCATCATCTTTTGTCTCTTAATCTAATAAATTATTATTTATTTGATTAAGTCTTTCTCCTCCATTGATTAAATTATTCAATTTAATTTAATTAATCTTATGTCTCTGTTTAATTAAATAAATCATTTCATTTGATTAAAGTCTCAAAATTCCTCTTATTAAATTAAATAAATTAAACCTTATTTGATTTAATCTAACATCTTTCCACTTAGTTAAATAAATCACAATCATTTATTTAATTAATCATTTCCTCTCAATTCTGATTTAAATCAATTCATCAATTTGAGTCAAAATTGTCAAATCATCTAATCTCTCATTAAACTGATCAAATCTTGATTAATTTAATCTCAATCACTAAAATCCTCTAGAGAATGCAACTTGCATATGAAAATAGATTTAATTCATTTATTAAATCTCTATTTTCTATCAACATGGCATAAAAGGGGAATATTCCCTCAAATTTGAATTCAAAATCCAAGTGGATGGGTACTTCCAACAAGACATTCACCCCTCTTCCATGTAATTGTGCATTCAGCTAAGTGGCATTTATTTCATTCATTTTTCCCTCTCACATGTCATTTTCTCAATTTCAAATTCCACCTAATTGCATTTATTGGTACTTTGGCCAAAATTTGCACAACCATCAACCATTCACATGGTGACAAGTGGCATTCAACCATTGGGTGAAAGTTAGTCCCACATTGCCCAAATCTTTCCTTTTCTTCCAAATTCAAATCTATAAATTGGAGACTTCTCTCCTCATTCAACATCCACAATCTTATGCAAAGTTACTCTCTTGACATTGAGAGCCAATTTTGTGCACATCACTCCACATACTCATCATTTTCACAATTTCATAGTTAAGTTATGCTCAAATCTCATTGAGGAGATTTGATCAATCTACACACATCAACATTACAATTTAGGAGTTGGGAAAGGGCCAATTTTGACATACCAATTGACACCAATTCCCCATGGGATCACTAGTTTGCTCACTAAATAATGATTTACTTTCATTTATTTAGTTTGTTCTTCATTTTCCTAGTTTAAGTTTGAGTAGATGGATTTCATGGGGAATCCTTCATTCTTGGTTGCATATCATCTAACATCTTGATTTGTTTGTTGTTCTTGTTCAATTGCAGGTTTAGGGGTTCACAATTTGATGGTAGAAGGAGGGCTTGAGCAATTTTCAATCATGTTTTCTAAAAAATTCCATGGTTTTCCTATTTTGTTTTGGAATTTATAGGTCCGCGGCTCTATATTGCGCCACATTTGTAGGCGCGACACTATATTGCACCACATCTTTTCCAAACTCCGTCACATTTGTTTCCCATGCGTGGTTTTTGAATTTGCAAACTTTGTCGTGGATCCATAGTTTCAAACTCCACCACACCCAGTTTTGTGGCTCTGTATTGTGCCACATTTGCAGGCATGGCGCTATATCTCACCATTATTTTTCCAAACCATTCCACACCCGCATTCCTGCTCTGAATTTTTCAAAATTTCCAAACTTAGCTGCAAATTTTTAGTTACAAATTGCGCCGCACCCGCGGTCTCTATTTCTGCAGAATGCCACACCCAGTCAAACACACAGTGCTATATAGCACCACCTTTGTTCCAAACTACGCCGCACCCGCTAACTTGGCCGCAGAAAATAGTTAGAATTCAAATTTTAACATGTGCTTTATGAATTTTTAGATTTTCTAACTATTAACCTATTTGTTGTTTTTGTACTCTCTAGTTTTTGTCATTTTGTAGGTTAGAATAGGGCAGAAAGAAAAGTGGGAGGTTTCATCATGGAATCATGTTCATCGTACACAAATTTTTTTTAAACACTATAGTGTTGTTCAACACTTTTTAAAGGATTTTTAATTCTATTTTTAAAAGGAATTTGTTTACTTTTATGCCTTAGAAACACTAAATTTTGCTTTGGGTTTTAAAAAGAACAAACAAATTTATTTTAAATTTTTTTGCAAAAGGCTTAAAAAGAACCTAGAAACAATCTACTAGATTTGGTTTGAGGTTTAAAAATTGAACAAGGCAACTCTCACACTTCAAAGTTGGTGCTTTAAAAAGAACTCATTTTCTGCTTTGAGGATTAAAATGAACATGTATATTTTTGATGTTTTGTAATCCTTTTCACAAAGTAATATCATTTAAAAGGCATATGTGCTTCTCTCGTGCCTCATGGTGATCCTAAGAATCAAAAGTCTTCTTGTGATATTAAGTTGTGAAAATAATTACCTCCACACTTCATTTTTTGGGTTTAAAATTGAACAAAACATCTTGCGAGTGTGAGTCGACTTATTGCATGTGTTCTCCCTTTGTTTCTAAACAAAGGTTGATCAAACTATGAATATATTTACTCGCTTTTGTTTATCTTAAAAGGCCTTCCTTGTGGGAATAAGTACTCACCCAAGGGAATGACCCAACCGGTAACAGACTAAGGACAAGTGTATTTCCAGTTGAGATATAAAAGTGGGTACTGGAACAAAAGCTAGTATCACGTGGTTAGCTCCAATAAGAAGGGAAACAATGGTCTCTCGTTGCATGGTTCAATCTCCACGAACGGAAAGACCGAATTAAAACCCTTGTTTAGAAGGCCAAATCCTTATATATTTTGTTTGTGCAAAAGGTCATGTCCTTTGAAGCCACCCCATGTTATACATGTAGTTTTGTTGAAGATATGAAAAGTATGCCATGGGAGATTCATGGGTATTGATGCTTGGCTGACCCGAGAAGTGTGTGCACTGTAAGGGGGAGCCTGTGTGGTCAAGCATCTACTCATTTGCACATAATATACGTAGTTGGATTCATCCAAGTAGGAACCCAAAAAAATATTGTCTCTTCATCCTAGGGTTGTACATGTGCTTGGAAATGAAAAATACATTAATTGGTCCTCAAAACAATTGAAAAAAAAACATTCACAAAGAGCTCCAAATTTTGAACCCCTTGGAAGAAACAAATATCCTTTGATGAATTTAAGTACTCTTGCTTTCCTTAGGGATTATATCCTTAGAGGTTTCTAAGTGCTTGGATTTTATCATAATTTTTTTTCACCAAGGTCAACCTAGGAAATTTTTTCCCTAATTTCCTTTATTTCCACATAATAGACCTCGTGTGATGAAAAGAAAGTGGAACATTAGACATGCAGTTTGAACAATAATCAAGAATGTGCTTTTGGTAAAAGGAATTCACTAAGGAAAGATAAAAGACAAATTTGACCTCACATGTGTTGTCTCAAATTATTTCCTGAAAAGTCAAAATAACAAAACCAAGATTCAAAAGGATTAGTCTAAAAGCCCGTGAACAATGTCTTGAAATGCTCCTTGAAGTTAGAGAAATACTAGCATACAATTTATATAAGAAGGCTTCAAGAAACAACCCAATTTTGTATGCATTTTATTATCAAAAAAATCCTGAGCTTTTTGAAAGGTTTGCTTTCCTCACATAGGAACTATAGCATGTTCTTCAATATCGAGGTTTTGTAAAAAAGAGTCTTGTCTAGGTCAAAGTCTAGGATCAAAGTCATCATTCTCATCCATCTATCCATCGATCAAATCTCATCCCATCAAAAATAATTTGAGAACTTTAGAAAAATCATTCATGCTAAACTTAAAGGCTAAATTAGCATCACTCTATCTTGGCTTAATGCACCTAGCAAAATTGTCAAATCTCTTGAAAAAATTTGCCTCTAGGATAACGCAACTTCCCGAGGTTTACTAGTTCATGATCACCTTGGTTGGCTTAACACACTTAGCCAATCCATCCTCTTGTGCGATTTTTCCCTATGATAACACAACTTCCTAGGGTTTACAAGTTCACTACCATCTTGTTTGACTTAATATACCTAGTCACACTATCACAATCAATCCAAGCCTTAAACTTTAGCATAACCCCTAAAAATTTATTCAAAGGTTTCACTCATTCACTTCATCCATTTATCTCATCATCATCACCACCCTCTTTTGATCCTTTGACTTCCCTAGTTCTTCTTTTCTAGGCCTAAAGATTAAGATCAAACGATCCTTATTTTTATGGTCCAAACAAGATCACAACACAAGAGGAACATGGAAAACATCAACAAAATATCAACTTATAGTGACTTAGGTCAAGTAACCACTGAAGTAAACCTTGTGGGATCAAGGAATCCCCCAAGTAGCTCTTCTCTACCATCACAAAATCCTTAAGAGGAAAAATATGAAGAGGACATCACAAACGAGGACTTGGGAATGACACAATCAGAAATGCTAGAAATGGTTCAAAATCCAGAGAATTATAAAATTGTCAATGCCATGTTTAAATACTTACACACGTTAATGGAAGGAGGGGTCCAGTTCCCTTCTGATATTGACCTAGGCACTAGTATGGACAGGCCTCTTACAAACACATCCATAATTTCAACTCTGAATATCACTCAAGAAATTCCTCAAACCATATCAAATTTCACACAAACCTCACCAATTGTAAACAAGGGAAACACAATGTTTCGTGAGTTACAGTAGCATCGCCTTGTAAAAAACAAAGAGGTAAATGCTAGCACCATAATGGATAACTCTGTCCTGATGAATCCATCACACCCATACATCCCACTCACCTTCCATAATCACATAGATTCATCTTCATTCCATGCAACACCAACATATCTACTAAACATACAAACTTCTCTACCACAAGGAGAAGGTGGTTTGTTTGGAACAACAGGAGTCACTAACCCATTCTCCTTCTAGGGGAGCATACCATATTTTCCTCCATTACCGCTCACATCCATATCACCTCTTGGATTGGGTCTTCCCCCCTACCCATCATCAATTTCTCCAATCAAGGCAATTTGAGCATCACATCAAACCCTCTCTTTTTATCGGAAGCATCACAACAACAAGTGGCAACCATCAAGCCACCATGATCAACACAACAGCCAGTCCTCAAATCTCTCAAAAAATACCTTCTCAAGGACTGAGCATCTCAACCACACCACGAACAACCCAAGTCCCGACCACCAACACAACCCTTTCGCCCATCACAATGGTTAGCACCATTCCCAATCCACCACCAATACCACCAAAAGCTAACGAGATGAATTCATTCATCACCATGATTCAAGCCATCCAAAAAGCCAATCATCAGAGGGTATTGAAACAAAACCAACAAGCTACACAATAGGCTGCTCAACAAGCACAAGCACAACTAGCTTCCCAACAAGTTGTGCAAGCGGCTCAAGCAACCCAACAAGAACAAGCTCAAACTCAAGCCCAGCACCAGGCTCAACAGGTGCAAGAACAATACTGAGCACAACTACAAGCAATTCATCAGCAAGCATACCAACAAGCCCTCCAAGAATTTTAGGCATAGCAACAAGCCAAACAACAAGCTTTGTTGGCACAACAACAATTCAACCAGCAACAAGATTTGTTGGCACAATAGCAGCTCAACCAACAACAAGCTTTGTTGGTGCAGCAACAACTCAACCTACAACAAGCTTTGTTGGCACAACAACAGCTAGACCAACAATAGGTTTTATGGGAAAAGCAACTGATGGACCAACAACAGCAAGATCAACAACAGGCATTGTTGAAGCAAATACAGGCATACCAGCAGGCCTTGAACGCATAGTAGAGCTTGCAACAAATGCCTACCAGTACCCCTTCCACCAATCAAACAACCCAAACACCTCAGAACACAATCATCCCATTGCCCGATCCGCACAATGATGTCACAACACAAATCAAATTGCTCTCATAGTAAGTGTTGGACCTCCAAGCAAGAAAAATAACTAGAACACTAGGAAACTTGTGCCTGTAGACACATAAAATATACATGCGCCTGATTCTAATGCTACTAACATCATTTCATCTTGAATCATACTCTCAGCTTATCAACACCTTTCATCCCTTAATTAAATAAATCATTATTTATTTAATTAGGTCTTCCTCCTCTAGTGATTAAATTAATCAATTTAATTTAATTAATCATCTTTCTTTGTTTAATTAAATAAATCATTTTATTTGATTAAAATCCCTAAAGTCCTCTTATTAAATTAAATAAATTAAAACCTTATTTGATTTAATCTAACATATTCCTTCTTGGTTAAATAAATCAAATCATTTATTTAATAAATCATTTCCTCTCAATTCTTATTTAAATTAACTCATCTATTTAAGTCTAAATTGTCACATCATTTAATTCTTCATTAAATTAATCAAAACCATGATTAAGTTAATCCCTCTCATTAAAATCCTCTAGAGAATGCAAGTTGCACAATAAATCAAATACTTTGATTTATTTAATTTTCTATTTTCCCTTACAAAGCATCAAAAGGGAATATTCCCTCATTTGAATTTAAAAAGGCCAAGTGGGCTTCGTCCTTCCAACAAGGCATTCAATGCCTCTTACATGTCCTTGGCCTTGAGCCAAGTGACATTAACTCCATTTCTCTTTCCCTCTCACATGTCACATTCAAAATTCAAATTTGAATCCAATGGCATTTATCATGCACATTGACAAAAATGTGCTCATTCCTCCTCCAATCACATGTGGACAAGTGGCCTCTTCTCATTGGTTGGTCTCTTATCCCACATTCATCCAAATCCCTCATTCTTCCAATTTGGAAATCTATAAATGAGAGACTCTTCCTCTCATTCAAACATCCACAGTTTGAGTAAACTTACTATACTCAAATCCACAATTCATATGCAAAGTTAATCTCTACAATTGAGAATTAATTTTTCTCATTTCATCCATACATTCCTCATATTTTCACATTTGCACCAAGGTTATGCTCAAGTCTCTTTGGAGATTTGACCATTTCAAGATTCAATCTACATTGCAACATAGGAATTGGGAAAGGGCCAATTGCAAGACATCATTAGCACCAATTCCCCCATAAAATCATCATTCTATTGGCTAGATTAGGATTTATTTTCATATTATTTAAGTTTTGTTGTTCATTTCCTAATACTAGTTTAAACAGGTTGATTTCATAGGGAATCTCTTATACTTGTTTGCATGCATTTGAACTAACTACTAATGTGCTTTGTTGCTCATGTGCATCTGCAAGTTTAGGGGTTCACAGTGCCCTTATCCATTTGACAGAAGTCTCACAATGGTACAATTCCCAAAGGGATTTGAGATCCCCAAATTTGATAAGTATAATGGGATGGGAAACCCTGAAAATCACGTCAAGGAATTTCAAGTGCATTGCATAGAGGTCGTATACGATGACATGTATCTAATGCGACTCTTCCCCCAAAGTCTGCCTCATCCGGCCATGGAATGGTTTTATCGTCTACCCACAAGAATTAAAACATTCCAGGAATTTGTGGAAGCATTCCTTAAAAATTATGCTTTCAACATGGGTGCAGATTTTATTTTGGAAGAACTATCAACTCTCAAACAAGGAAAAGGAGAGTTATTCACATCCTTCTTGCAAAGATGGTGATCCAAGGCCAATCAGAGCAAGTGGACCATGCCAAAAGAACAACAAGTTTGTACAATCATATCCAACCTAGATGAAAACTTGGAATTCTACTTAAAAATGCAATGCATTACATCATATGATCAATTGATCGCAAAGGAACTCAACATCGAAAGAGCCCTTACTGTGTAAGGAGGCGCATCAACATTTACTCCACCACAGGATAACCACCTGTCCAACAGTTCTAACGATAAACCTCAAACGTGGTGGAGGAAAAAAAATATCACAAACGATGGCGTGGTTGATGCTAAAGTGGTCATAAATGCTCCTAAATAGAATATCCAAACTCATCACCAGCCACAAAATCATAATCACAATAATGTGCAAACTAATGCAGTAGTAGCACAACAACAACCACTTCCCACCAGCCAAATAAATAACTTGGGAAATCAAGGAGGACCACCTCCCCGCGAAAAATACCCTCCCAAGTGGAAGTTCACGGGTTTGGGAGAGTCAATTGAATCCATAATGAAGGATTTGGTGAAGGAAAACCTTATTTAAGTCTCCAACTCTGAGCAATACGCTGAACCCATGACCAAACCGCCATGGTATAATGAAAACCTCCTTTGTGATTTTCACAAGATCAAGGGACATACAACCGCAAATTGTATGAGGCTAAAGATTATCATCCAAGACCTCATCGAAGAGAAGATCATAAACATTGAACAACCAATTGAGAACCATGATCTTAAAATATACACAAATCTGATGGAAAATCATAATCAAGGAAATAGTCAAGGGAACAAAAAAGGCAATCAAAATTATACTAGTGCTAACCTAGTATATGAAAAGATAGTCGCATGTGTAGATGAAATGGTCACGGTCATTAACGTCAAAGGATCTAACACTGACTATGGAGTCACCACACATGGTGGAGAGGTCACCATTACAGGGGCAGAAAAACCATCTAAGACCCCCATTACAAATATAAAATCCGTTCCCTATGACTATAGTGTCATCAACCAGCTGAAGAGAACCCCCGCACAAATCTCCATCATGGAACTGTTAAAAATTTCTGCTGCCCATAGGAAAATTATTGATGAAGCATTAGCAGCATCCACTGTCTCTGCCACCCTTGACACAAAACAATTTCAGGCTATGGTTGGTAATATCATCACCCCAAACCTCCTTACATTCTCCGATCAAGACTCCCCCCCCAGCCATCTCATAATCGGGCACTTCACCTTCAAGTGTTGATCCACAAAAAGAAAGTTAAAAGGGTCTTGGTAGATGGAGGTGCATGCCTTAACATTTTATCTCTCAAACTTATAAAGAGTTTGGGATTCGCTGAGGATTCCATTAACAAGAACAAGAGCATCACTATAAGGCAATATGATGATAAAGAAAGAGTGTCTCAGGGCACTATTAAAATCCCAATCCAAGTGGGACCAACAACCATGGAGACTACCTATCAGGTCCTTGACCTCGAACTATTGTATAAAATCCTCCTAGGATGTCCATGGATCCACATAATGAAAGCAGTGGCCTCAACATATCATCAATGCATCAAATTATTGTACCAAAATGAGGTCACCATACACAGGGACCCCGAACCATTCACCTACTGAAAAAATTTGAAGCAAAGTTTTATAAGATCCCCCAAGTGCTGAAAAATGATGAAGGCCCATCCATTACATACATCAACCTAGCTAACCTCACCTCCACTTCTATGATAGAGACACCCACCACCCCTGATATATTTGACTTAAAACTCATGATCTAGGATAATGGATGTAAAGACTACATAATGAAGAAGAGTGCATTTCTTGTAGGAGAGTTACCAAAATCTCATAGCTCACATGGGCAACCTCGATCAATCGAAACACTCATCCACACCCTTAGGGAAGACCCTTTTGGATTCCACCATTGGGGAGACATAAGTCAGGAAAATGTTGGTGAAGAAGATATTTCAAGAAAAAAATACCATGATGTAGAACCCACACCCACACTACCTATGGATGAAGCCAACATAGGGCTACAAATAATGCTTGGCATGGTCTACAATAGAAATGAAAGCCTTGGAAGGAACCGTGATGGATGACTGCAGCCCATCATTGCAGAAAGAAGAATGTGGAACCTTAGCCTCAGATGTACTCCCCTAAGTATAACCGTACGTGGAAGAGGTACTCCTAGAAGGGCAGTTAGGTCCTCTCCTCAAGTATCGACAACCACCCTTAGACCACCCATAGCCACAGGTATCCCACTAGACAATTTCACTTTTAACGTAATTGATGTCTGCACCAGTAGTGACAATGATGATACCATACCGGTCCTTCCCATTTTCTTTGAGGATTCATCCTTACCAGTGATTAGTGCATCACCCGCTAATTCAAACCAACAAACCCACAAAATCAACTTAGTATACCCTCAACTCATTGATCATGACCAACGAGGACTGCCAATTCTAGACTCATTCGAAAATGATGAGGTCCTCTCAGAATTCATGGAACTAAGGGATATAGTTTCATGTGGGGATCACAAGGTGGGTTTCGAAATCACATTAGACACTCAAACATATTACGGGGATACAATTGAATTCTTCGTTCATAAAATAAAAATAACGAGAATAAGCTCAAGATTATTGATTGAAAACCACAATGTGGCACTCTCTAACCACAGAACAATAAAAATAAATGATGCATCAAATGGTGAAAA
Organism: Sequoiadendron giganteum; assembly: GCA_007115665.2. NCBI lineage: Eukaryota > Viridiplantae > Streptophyta > Pinopsida > Cupressales > Cupressaceae > Sequoiadendron > Sequoiadendron giganteum. The sequence continues at coordinate 120,027,668 of CM021102.1, forward strand.
CCTCTCTGAGGCACCAGAGGATGAAGGATTCAATCTCCCCCCTACTGTACTACATCAAGAAAAATTAGCAGTCTTGGCATTGCAGTGTAATCATGTCAACTTGGGAATAGAGACAACACCACAAATCACTTTCTATGTTGAGTCGCTCTTGACAGAAGAGCAAGAACTACTAGTGGTATTTCTAAGAGAAATAAAGGTAAATTTTTCATGGACCTATACTGGCATGTCAGGTCTGGATCTGGAGGTTGTGGTTCATCATTTGGCTATTTACCCTGGAGAAAAGCCGATAAGATAAAAATTAAGAAAATTGCATCCCTAGATAGCCTTGCTAGTCAAGGTAGAATTACAGAAGCTCCTGGATGTTGGCTTCATATTCTTGATTGACTATCCAAAATGGGTATCCAACCTTGTACCAGTTCCAAAACCCGAGGGGGGCATCCATATCTGCACGGACTTGAGAGACCTCAACAAAGCGTGTCCTAAGGATGATTTTCCATTACGTAACATTGATATCATAGTGGACATGATGGCCAGACATGAGATGTTATCCCTGATGGATGGATTCCCGGGGTATAACCAGATAATGATTGTGAAAGAAGACCAGAATAAGATGGAATTTACATGTCCTTGGGGCACCTACTGCTGGAACGTGATTCCATTTGGGCTAAAAAATGCAGGGGCTACATATCAGAGAGCCATGACACTAATATTCCATGACATGATACACAAGACTATCAAAGATTACATGGATGATATACTGGATAAATCAAAGAAGAGATAAAACCACAAAGCAACCATAAGCAACATCTTTGACATACTGGAGAAGTACAAGGTCAAGTTCAACCGAAAGAAATGTGTCTTTGGGGTACAATTAGGTAAACTGCTAGGATACATAGAATTGATGAGGGGAATAGAGGTGGATCCCATAAATTTTAAGGAAATACTTGATATGGAAGCATGAAGAACACTAAAACAACTTAGAGAATTACAAGGAAGACTCCAGTCCATTCAGAGGTTCATAGCGCAACTAGCAGAAAAATAGATCGCATATTCACATCTACTTTACAAGGGAGTAGCATACCAGTGGGATGACAAGTGCAATCAAGAATTTGATAAAATCAAAGAACACTTGCTCACACCACCAGTATTAATGCCACGCATTATGGGAAAATGATCGATCTTATACATCTTAGCAACAATAGTAGCCCTGGGTGCTATTTTGGCTTAGCACGATGAAAATGGGACAAAAAGGGCTATCTATTACATTAGCAAAACAATGGTTGGCCATGAGTTAAACTACTCATTCATTGAAAAATCCTATCTGGTAGTAGTGTTTTCTTCACAAAAATTTTGACATAACATGATAGCACACAAAATCAAACTCATCGGCAAGATAGATCCCCTAAAGTATCTACCATCAAAAGCTATGCTCATAGGAAGGATGGCTAAGTGGGTAATGATATTATGAAAATATGACATTGAATATGTGGAGTGAAAAGAAATCAAAGGACAAGTCATTGCGGACCAACTGGGAGAAGCTCCCATCTATGCAGAGAATCCGCACATATCAGAATTTCCAAACAAGTCCATCTTTAATCTTAGCATAGCAAATCATTGGAAACTCTACTTTGACAGATCCTAGACACAACATGGATCAAGAGCCAATGTTTTCTTCATCACCCCACAAGGGGATTGTATACCTAGATCCTATAAGTTAGAATTCTCCTGTACCAACAACATTGGAGAGTATGAGGCTTTAACCATAGGTCTCAAGATTGTAGCATACTAGTGAATCATGGCACTAAAGGTCTATGGAGATTCACAACTTATTATCAACCAAGTCAACTATGAGTACCAAACTAAGGATGATAAGCTCACACCATACGAGAAGATGGTAAAAAGCCTCAAAGAAACATTTATTGACATCACCTTTGAGCAGATACCGAGGGCTAACAACAGAGCAGCTGACACCATGGAAACAATTAGATCCTTGCTAGATATCCCTCACAATGTCTTGAAACATGAATTCTTGATAGAGCAGCTTCTCATACCTACTTTCGAGGTACTAGAGTCGGAATATGCATGTGAACTCATTAGTCCTAATGATCTTTGGTATCATGAAATCTACACCTACCTGAGATTAGGAGTCCTCCCACTCAACATTACCCTGAACCTCAAACGAGCCTTTGTCAAAAGGTCCTTACATTTTGTCATCCTAGGGGAAACCCTCTTCCATAGGAGCATTGATGGAACCCTATTACGTTGCTTAAAACCTGAGGAAGCCCTAACTACCCTGACTAAGGTACATAATGGGACTTGCGGTTCACACTCGAGTGGTATGACCTTGGCTAAGAAGTTACTAAGAACTGGGTACTACTAGCCAACAATGGAGAGAGAGGCACATGACTTTGTTAGAATTTTACAATGCTAGTAGCATGGAGACCTTATTCATGCACCAGCTCAAGAATTGCATCCTATTATTACACCATGGCCCTTTTCATAATGGGGGCTTGATCTCATAGGTAAAATGTTACCCACCTCATCCAATGGCCACAAGTTCATTATCACTACCACAAAGTATTTCACAAAGTGGGTCAAAGCAATTCCCATGACCTAAATCATTGAAAAGAAGATATCCAAGTTCATCCTGAACTATCTCATTTTTCGATATGGTGTTCCCCAATCTATTATCTCTCATAATGGGACAGCTTTCAAGAATCAAGATGTCTGTGACTTGTGCAAAAAATTCAAAATCCAACATTGATTTTCCACTCCATATTACCCACAAGGCAATGGCCAAGCAGAAGCTACCAACAAAACCATTCTGAAGATTCTTAAGAAAAAAGTCAATGACTCTAGTCATGACTGCAATCTGTAGTTAAATCCTACCTTATGGCCTACTGTACTAGCATCCACATGCCAATAGGTGCCACCCCATTCTCCTTGGTCTACGGATGAGAATCGATCCTCCTAATCGAGATCGAGCTCTCGTCACTAAGAATATCATTGCAAAACCTCATCACGGATGAAGAATATATGGTCACAAGATTGAATGAGCTTGAGCTACTAGATGAATAGTGCATGGATTCCGTTGACCATCTACAATTCTATCAGAATTGCATGAAAAAAAGATACAAAAAGAAGATCAGGCAATGCACCTTCCAAGTCGGTGAACTTGTGATGAAAGAGAACCAAAAAATGTGCCAAATCCAGAGAGCAAAGGAAAATTTGAACCCAACTGGCTAGGACCTTTCATCATCATAGCTAGCCATAAATCAAGAGCATATAAATTAGCAACACCAGAAGGTGAGCCTCTGTAGTTGCCTCTGAACAACTCCCATCTCAAAAAAAATTATGCCTAGAAACTTGTAAGGTATAGAACCAAAAAATACAAAAAAATCAAAAAATGTCCTAAGAAAATGGTCACCTTGATGGAAACCTGGCAAACAAGCATCTTGCTGATAATAAAAAATTAAAATAAATACAAAAATCCAAAAAGAATAGAAAAAGGATTGAAAAACAGTAAAGAAAAAATCGCCCTCTAGTGAAAACCACTTTGATGGCACTTTGGATAGGTACCTTAGTGAAAACCTACAAAAAAGGTGCCAAGTGTAATTAAAGTATGCCCCATCCACCAGGATCTGCACGACTCACCCATGCATTCCATCACATTTTGTTAATCCTCCATCTACCCATTCACTCACATCCATACCATAGCCTGAGTTGATGCCCATATCATATTCCACCATAGTACTACTTGGCATATTCCTAAGGTCAGTTTGTCCTACCTTTATTGAAGTAGTCTATCGCTTAACATTGGGGGCATGTCCTTGAAGCTAACACTAGATCGGATTTGTGTATATTTTTTATGCTCTTCCCAAGACATCAAAAAATCCAAAAAACATTCAGAAAATTCATCAGAAAATCCAAAAACATGTCGAAAAACTCAGAAAATCTTCAAAAAAAATTCACCATTGAGTCTTGTTAGTCTTCCACCTTGTCTGAACTACGTCATCTCTAAGCTTGAACATGGGAAAGGTTGATCTTTGATCATCCCCTAAGACATCTTAGGTCAGTCCTTAGGTGTCTGTCGCAATAAAATGGCAATCCATTTTCCCATCTACCTCATCATCGAGTCAAGTCTGTTGTCAGTCAAACTACATGCTCTATTCATGTATAACATAGGCAAGGCTAATCTATGGATCAGCTCCCGAGACCCCTAGGATAGGTCTTTAGGTTTTTCTCTTCATCATAAATCTCAAAAATACCAGAACATTTGAAAAACATCTTGAAAATACCAAAAACAACCTCAAAATATCTGAAAAACCCAAAATGGTGCATCCATCTCATCTCACCTTCACCTGTGACTTTCATCATTCCTAATAAATCAATCATTTGCATCACCCTTTTTTGAGTTAGTCAAAAACAAGTCTAGCAGGTTCCAAAGTGAACACCTAATCATCAAAGTCTCAAAAGTCTAAGTCAGTAAGCAAGCAAGTTGATCAACTCAAAGTATCAATAGCTTATCACCCAATCAGTCCCATCAAAACCCTGATCACAAAATTTCCTAGGATGAATCCTTCCCAAGATGGACAAAATCATCGAGTACCCCACAGTAGTTTAGTCTTGGATAGTGGTATGAAGAAAATTAGCTTGTTTGTTTGCTTTATTTTGTCTTTTTCTTGGCTTATCTTATTTTGCGCTCATTCCAAAGACCTCTTGATGATGCCTAAACAAAACAAGTTTAGAGAGAAAGGAATGGGAAAAATATCATTACCTTTTTTATCTACTGTGCTTGTGGGATACACTTGTAAAATAACTTAGTCATATGTATTTTGTTTGGTTTGTGGAGAGGATGTTTTAGATATCTTGTTGACCACATAGGAAAGCTTGCTTTCTTATTTTTTGGCCCGAGATGTTTAGAATGTCTGAACTACATCCTGAATGAAGTATGCATGCTAAGTGTGAAAAAGAATACTCCTATCTGATTGTTAATTCAAATTCCATCACACTAGGTACAACACCATCTTAGTCCTTTATACCTTGATGCATTGTATCTATGTGTTTTATCAAACATAAAGTAATTGGCCCTTTGAAAATCCCAACTCCTGGTAAGCAAATCATCATCATCATCATAGTGTAGGCTTGTGGATCCTCCTTTCATCATCTTATTCTTCTTATTCTTCTATCTTTACTAACATTTATATCTAAAGCAGGTGTGAGATCTCAGAATATACACGAGGCTACCCATGCTCGATGACTGTCTATACATTATCAGAATTGTCTACATCAAAGAATTATTTTTCATCCTTTGAATAGTAGAACCACTCCTCTCACATTTTATCATGATCTCGATCAGAAAATCAAACATTTTCGCTCGATCTCTCGAGTGGGCAATATACCAGCATAATCCTTCCGCTAGGGAAATAGTGGGGCATTCGGAAAATTGAGAAAATTTTGAACCTTGATCACAACAGTTTATTCTTTGAATCAATGTAACAAGTACATTGCCAAAGAGGGGCAAAATGTAGACATGGAAAATGTGCAGTTCACTTCGACACACTTGATCCTAATTACTAACAACATTTCCTCCTAAATCATGTTCTCAACTTTTCATCATCTTCTGTCTCTTAATTTAATAAATCAATATTTATTTGATTAAGTCTTTCTCCTCCATTGATTAAATTAATCAATTTAATTTAATTAACCTTATGTCTATGTTTAATTAAATAAATCATTTTATTTGATTAAATTCTCTAAATTCCGCTTATTTAATTAAATAAATTAAACTTTATTTGATTTAATCTAACATCTTTCCACTTAGTTAAATAAATCAAAATCATTTCCTCTCAATTCTGATTTAAATCAATTCATCAATTTGAGTCAAAATTGCAAATCATCTAATCTCTCATTAAATTGATAAAATCTTGATTAATTTAATCTCAATCACTAAAATCCTCTAGAGAATGCACCTTGCACATGAAAATAGATTTAATTCATTTATTAAATGTCTATTTTCTCTCAACATGTAATAAAATGGGAATATTCCATCAAATTTGAATTCAAAATCCAAGTGGCTGGGTACTTCCAACAAGGCATTCACTCCTCTTACATGTCCTTGTTCATTGAGCCAAGTGGCATTTATTTCATTAATTTTTCCCTCTCACATGTCATTTCCTTAGTTTCAAATTCCACCTAATTGCATTTATTGGCACTTTGGCCAAAATGTGCACAACCATCAACCATTCACATGGTGACAAGTGGCATTCAACCATTGGGTGAAAGTTAGTCCCACATTTCCCAAATATTTCCATTTCTTCCAAATTAAAATCTATAAATTGGAGGCTTCTCTCCTCATTCAACATCCACAATCTTATGCAAAGTTACTCTCCACACATTGAGAGCCAATTTTGTGCACACCACTCCACATACTCATTATTTTCACAGTTCCATAGCTAAGTTATGCTCAAATCTCATTGAGGAGATTTGATCAATCTACACACACCAACATTTCAATTTAGGATTTAGGAAAGGGCCAATTTCGACATACCAATTGACACCAATTCCCCCATGGGATCACTAGTTTTCTCACTTAATTAGGATTTACTTTCATTTATTTAGTCTTTTCTTCATTTTCCTAGTTTAAGTTTGAGTAGATGGATTTCATGGGGAATCCTTCATTCTTTCTTGCATATGATCAAGCATCTTGATTTGTTTGTTATTCTTGTGCAATTTCAGGTTTAGGGGTTCACAGGTTTTTAGTCAATTTGGTTAATAAAGATTCTCTCCTTTTTATCCTATTACTAAATCCCTAGTCATTATGCATTATGGTCTTTTATGCAAATTTCAAATTTGGCCTTTTATTCTAATGGTGATATATTATGTTGGTTGTTTCGCTTAAGTTTACAATTTAGTACCCCTACATACCATTACTTTATTGACCCCTTTGTTCTTATTCACTTGCAATTTCCCATGCATTGTTTATTCCTTAAGGTTTCCTAGTCACTCTCACAATAACACTATTTCCTCAATAGAATTATGTGTTAAACTTTCATTGGATGATTAGGGTCCTTTATATCACACGTTTCAACTAAATTATTTAACATAGACCATGAGCTAGCAATTAATACCATGCATTTTTTTATTGCGAGTCATACATGCTAAATTTTGTGACATACCATGCAACTTTGAGTTAAGGTTCATACATGCTATATTTTGGAGCTTGAAATGCCTCTACAAGAATAGTGAGATTCTCTTTTTCCTCTTTTGAATGGTATGGGTTAAGCATACCGGGAGATTTTAAGATACTTTATGCTAAGGAGAAGAAATAACTTCAGTATCATGTGAGGCTTGAGAGATATCATGTTATTGCTCTAACTCATTTATTTCTACTTCTTCCACTATAATTTCCTCATTTTGAAACTCTTGGTTTGGTTCTATTTCTCCCTGTTCAAATTCATCTTTTGCATTTCTTCTTCAACAATCTCATTGTTATGAATTTATTCCTTTCTATAGACATGGAAAATGTACAATTCGATCTGACACACTGGATCTTTATTTACTAGCACCATTTCATCCCGAATCATCTCGTTTACTAGTCATTTAATCGAATAATCTATATTTTGATTAAATTCATCACTCTTCATCTCTTAATTAATTAAATCAACTTTATCTAATTAAGTCATCATCTCCTATTAATTAAATAAATCAATTTTATTTAATTATTTATGTAATCCCTCTTTAATTGAATAATTCATTTTATTTGATTAAATCCCTAAAGTATTCTTATTAAATTGAATAAATTAAACATTATTTAATTTAATCTTAACATTACCCCTCTTTAGTTAAATAAATCAAATCATTTATTTAATTAAACCCTTCCTCTCAATTTGATTTAAATCAATTCATAAATTTAAGTCTAAATTGTCACATCTCCTAATTCCTCATTAAATTAATCAAATCTTTGATTAAGTTAATCTTTCTCATTAAAAGCCTCTAGAGAATGCAATTTTCACAATAAATCAATTACTTTCATTTATTTAATTCTCTATTTTCCCTCACAAAGCATCAAAAGGGAATATTCTCTCATTTGAATTCAAAATGCCAAGTGGACTTGGTCCTTCCAACAAGGCATTCAATTCCTCTTACATGTCCTTGTGCATTGAGCCAAGTGACATTAACTCCATTCTTCTCTCCCCCCAACATGCCACATTCAAAATTCAAATTTTGAATCCAATGGCATTTATCATGCACATTGACCAAAATGTGCTCATTCCTCAACCATTCACATCTTGACAAGTGGCACTTGGCCATTGGATGTTGAATGATCCCACATTACCTATTTTCATTCATTCTTCCATTTTTGAAATCTATAAATGAGAGACTCTTCCTCTCATTCAATCATCCACAATTTGAGTAAACTTACTATACTCAAATCCATGATGATCCACAATCATATGCAAAGTTACTCTCTTCAACTTGAGAGCCAATTTTCCCCATTTCCATCAACTATCCATCACTTTTCAAGATTTGCAACAAGGTTATGCTCAAATCTCTTTGGAAATTTGACCATTTCTTCATCACATACCATTGCTACTTAGGAATTGGGAAAGGGCCAATTGCAAAACTCCATTGGCACCAATTCCCCCATAAGATCATCATGCTATTAGCTTAATTAGGATTTAGTTTAAATTTTGGTTTCTTATATTGTGTTCTTCTTTCCTAATTTAGTTTGAATAGATGGGTTTCATGGGGAATCTCTCATACTTGTTTACATGCATATGATCTAACAACTAATTTGTTTTGTTGCTCTTGTGCATTATGTAGGTTTAGGGGTTCACACTTTCTTAATGGTATTTTTTCTTGTTCTTGGCAAGGAGGAAGAGGAGTATCATGTGGAAGATATGGAGGAGGTGGATGAATTGAATAAGTTGGTATTTGAGGAGGAAGATGTGGTGGATAAGGTGGGGAATGCTATGGAGGAGACAAAGGATGTGGAGTAGGGCTTTAGTATGGTGGAGGAATTGGAGAAGGAGATGGAAAAGGTGATTCATGTGGAGAAGATGAGGAAGGAGAGGGTGAGGAATTCCTTTGAGAAGATGTAGTCTAAGATCAAACCCTTGCTCTTTCCCTCCTTGTGAGAGGATTTTTTACCTTACTCTCTTCTTAATTTGTCTCTATAACTATTTTCTCATTTTATTTCCTCTTCCTTGAGCCACCTTTTGAGGATGATGACCTTTGCTTCTTAGCAATAGTAGATGAACATTCACTTGTCTTTGATTTCTCTATTTGGGGTTGAGGTTTTGGTAACTTTGTCATAGGAAATGGGGATACCAACCATCTTTGTGAGAAAGCCTTAACACGTGTTTCCCTTGTATCCATTTTATCATCCTCCTCAATTGAACAATCTACATTGTAGATTGGTTGATTGAAGATGCCTTGTTCACTATAAATTGGATTCGAAACCTTCCCATTTTCCATCAACTCCTTGGATACTCTAGCCACTTTGTAGGCTTTTATCATATATATTATCAATCAAAAACAATCCTTCATTCTCACTTCAAAAATCTTCCTCATAATTATTCCATTAGTCTTCCAAAGTTGGATCATATTTGAAGAAGGATCCTATAACCTTACTAATTTTTCCAATGGGATTAAATTTGTCTCTTGGATCATTATGCATTTCCATTATATACATTCTTTGTATGATTTCTGGCTTAGATTTTGTGAGATTTGTTTCCATCAACATTTTGGATCACACTATGTGATCCACCATCAAGATGAGAATAGAGCTAAAGGAGAAAAATGAAAAATTGCAGACCAAGTGTTACCTAAAAAGAACACAAGAAGAGGGAGAGGGGGGAGAGAAGGGGTATGAAGACCAAGAAGGACAAACCAATAGAGAAAATAATAAAAGAAATTAAAAGAAAAAGGAGGCTAAAGGATGGAGAAACAATAGAAAATGAAAAAGAAATAAATAGCACTACAAAAATAAGAAAGCAAATTGGAATTTTAAAATTAAAAAGGAATTCAAAAAATATGAAATAGAACAATAATATAACGGAAAATAAAAATAAAAATTAATAGACCAAGACACAATGGAACCAAATAAATGAAAACCAAAAAATAAATGTAAAATATATACAAACACAAATGCATTCAAATTATCGAAATCAACACATAAATAAATGAGAAAGCACAAAAAAGTGCAAACATAAAAGTGAAGAGAAATCAGAAATATGAAGAAAAACAAATGATTGAGAGAAAAAATAATACAATAACAAAACCAACCAAAATAATAAACAAGTGGAAGAATGCAAAATATGCAAAAAAACAACCAAGAAAGCCATTAAATTTCAAAAATAAGTAAACAAATAGACAAATGCAATAAAAACAAAAACATATATATTTAAAGTTATATATATGTGTAAAGCACCAAATAAATAAGAAACAAAGAATTAAATAACAACACAAAATAAGAGAGAGCATACAAGAATAAATAATTAGAACAATAAAATAAAGGAATAAGAAAAAATTAAAACTTAACAAACCAAGACACAAAGGAGACATACATATATTGAAATCTAGCACAAAAATATATAAGAAAGCAAAAATGAATTCAAATAATCTGGAACTACAAATAAATGAGGAACAATAATATAAAAGAAAGCACAATAGTATAAAATATATAAAAACAAATGAATTCAAAATTCAAAATTTACAAATAAATAAATAAGAAAGCACAAAAATGTGCAAATACAAAAATAAAGAGAAATCAAAATTATAAAGAAAAACAAATGATTAGGAAAGAAAAGAAAATAATACAATAACAAAAAACAAGTAAAGGAATGCAAAAACATACAAAAACAACCAAGAAAGTCATAAAATTTCAAATAAAAGTATACAAATAGACAAAGGTAATCATAACAAAACCATATATATTAATAAGTATAAATATGTGTATATACATAAATGTATATACAAATATATAAAAATAAACAAACAAAAATACAAAGTTAAAAAATAAAAATACATATAAATATATATGTAAAGCACCGAATATACATATTTATATATGTGGTGCTTTACAAAAATATATTTATATGCAAAAGCAAATGAATACAAATATAAAAATTCGAAAACAAATGAACACAAATGAAATAATAAATAAGCGAAAAGGACCAAAAACAAATAAAATACACAAAAATAAATAAATATATAAATTATATAAATATATAATTGTAAAGGAACACAATTAAATAAGAAATAAATAAATATAAAGGAATTCACAAATAAAATAATTTTGAAATAAGATCACAAAAAGACAAATGTAAGAATATCAAAACCTTAAAAATCAATAAGTAAAGAAATAAATACGCAAAATTATAAAAATAAACAAACAAAGGAATACAAAAATAAATAAATTGACATATAAATATATATGTAAAGCACCAAATATACAAATTTATATATTTATATATATGGTGTTTTACCAAATGAAGCCGCTTGTAAAATTTCAGCCAAAACCCACATCCGAGTCAAAAGTTATGACTTCGGGAAGTTCTTGTATCACAAAAAATCATTAAAAAAATCAGAAATCTACCTTTTACCCAATTCTAGCAGCACAATCCATGGGTGCGGTGCAATTTGAGAAGGAAGTTGGCACATATAGCGTTGTTGATGACTGGGAGTGATGCAATATAGTGTCATTGATGATTGAGAGCGACGCTCTGCAACAAGACATAGAGCATGATTGTGGCGCTATTGACCCAATGACACAGTTTGGAATTTAGAAAATTTGCGGTGCAGTTTTGAAATTTGAATTTTGTGGGCGAAAAGATGGATGTAGCGGAGTTTGGAGTTTTCTGCGATGCAATATAGCGTCGCCTATCTGATAGCGGTGCAATATGGCACCGTGGGACTGTGAACGATGCAATTTCCAGTAGGAAAAAACAATGTCAAAAAATTATGGAATTTTGGAAAAACGTGATGAATTTTTCTAACTTAGCCCTCCTTCTAGCACCAAATTATGAAAAATATAAATGAAATCCTAATTAGGCAATGCAAACTCTTGATCCCATGGGAGAATTGGTGCCAATTATGTGTAGAAATTGGGCCTTTTCCAACTCCTTTGTTGCAATGTTGAATATTTGATGAGTGATCTACTTTGATGAAGATTCAATCAAGCTCCATGATGAAAAATCTGCATAACCTAGCTAAGATCTTGATGAAATGGATGAAACTAGATGTTTCTTGAGGATGAAGTTGAGAATAGTAAGTTTACTCAATTTGTGGATGTTCGAATAAGAGGAAGAGTCTCTCATTTATAGATTTCCAATTTGGGAAAGGGAGTGAAATTGAACAATGTGGGATCATTCAACATCCAATGGCCAAGTGTCACTTGTCAAGATGTGAATGGTTGAAGGTTGTGCACATTTTGATCAATGTACATGATAAGTGCTATTGGATTCAAATTTGAAATTTGAATGTGACATGTTTAAAGGGAAGGGAAATGGAGCTAATGTCACTTGGCTCAAGGCTAAGGACATGTAAGAGGCATTAAATGCCTTGTTGGAAGAACCCATCCCCTTTTGGAGGGATTTTTGAATTGAAGGAATATTCCACAAAAGATGCCCTTTTGAATGGAAATTGATGATTTAATAAATCAAATAAATTGATTTATTTTTCAAGTGGCAAAATCTAGAGAATTGAAGTGACTAGGATTAAATTAATCAAGTTTTGATCGATTTAATAGGAAATTAGATGATGTGACAAATTTGATTCACATTTTATGATTTATTTAAATCAAATTTGAGAGGAATAATGATTTTAGACTTAATTAAATAAAGTTTAATTTATTTAATTAAAGAGAATGGTGTTAGTTTTAAATCAAATAAAGATAAATTTATTTAATTTAAATGAGACGACTTTAGAGATTAACTAAATAAAATGAATTATTTAATTAAAAGAGGGACTAGGATTAATTAAACAAACCAATTTATTTAATTAATGGAAGAGAATGACTTAATCAAATAAGAGAGGAGTTTTGATGAATTTAATAAAATAAGGATTATTTAATTAAATTAATTAGAAAAAGGGATGATTTAGGAAGAAACGATGTTAGTAAGATCAGGATTAGGTGTGTAGGATCAACTTGTATATTTTTCATGTCTATAGATATGGCATGAGTGTGGAATATGATATGCATATAGATATGGGTGAAATATATGAATGCAATGTGATGAAATAGATGCTTAGAATATCAAATATATATTAATCTAAACAACTCAAAATGATAATGGAATGCAAATGCAATGGTCTAAGATTCATATAATAACATAACAAATCTATATTAATCTCAAAAACTTAAAATGATATGACAATGAAAGTGCAATGGATTAAGATGCTTAGAACACAAAATCTATATTAATCTAAACAACTTAAAATTATATGATAATGAAATGGATAATGAAATTGGTAATGCCACTTAATGAAATGGATAATGAAATTGACAATGAAACCTAATGAAATGAAAATGAAATAGATAATGAAATTGATAATTCAACCCAATGAAATGAACCTAAGTGATAATGAAAATGAAAAGTGACATGAATAATGACGAGTGATATAGTGCACTTATTAAAACTGTATGGACCTCAATAGGAAGAATAGATGGGGGAGATAAGATTTGTACAACCAAAAATTAATAACCATAGGCTAGGGAAAATGGATTGGGATAAGTGAAATGCACTGGGAGAATGAATGAAATGCAAATCTAATGCCATTATATCATATCGGGAGCACTGAATTTTACTATAGTATATGACCTGATATGCCAGGGTATGAGGAACCAAGGTCGATAAGTGTTGAATGCATATGAATGACACAACAAACAAGAAGGTTATCTTGGCATTGGCAGGGCCTGATACTGGAATAACCAAAAGGGCAAAGGATTCCCTAGCATAAAACAAGACCACATGGATCTCGGTGGGTACTACACAAGAAAACCAAGAAGAAAAGATTACACAAAAAATCAAGAAATGCCCCTATGTCTACCAGTCAAAATGCACAATGATATGATGGATCATGGTGACCTTGAGTAGGTATAATAGGAAACTCAAATGATAAAAAAATGTAAAAGCACCAAAAGATCACAAAAAATTTCAAATATCCTTTTCCATAGGAAAAATAGGTGGATGGGATTGATGTGGTCTGATTTAAGGAAGGATACATCTTGTTAAGACCAAAAATGGAGGTATATTTCTTGATCAACATGACTAGGTATACTCAAAATGGATTGGATCTCATGGAACCAATGGATTTTTTTGTTAGGAACTAGTTGAATAGGGACACACTTGACGACATGATGCGAAACCAAGACACACTCTAAGGATAGACCTAGGGTTGTGGGGGTTGATCAAAGACTAGCCTTGCCTATGTGAAAGCACATAGACCTAATAAGTCGATAAAAGAATAATGAATATGATGTATAAAAGCGGAAAGGGGATGATGAAGACCCAAACGGATGGAAAAAATCCAAGACTAGATAGACGAATGATGGGGAATAACATGAAAAGTATAGACCAAAGCCTTAGGGGCTCATCAAAGATGGAATTTCCTATATGAAAGTGTAGAGGCAACATAGTTCAACAGAAGGACTAAAGATGACATGAGACTAAATGATAGTAGACATAATGGATTATCCTAGATGGGGGATGCAAGACCAATGACATGAAACCATATACAAGTGATGAAAAGCTTGAGATTTTGGATTAAAGATCTAAACAGTGTAATGCTCAATCAAAATATACCAAGCAACGGATGGTAGGATGTCGATAGAAGATGGATGTGATAGGATGCGGGGATATAATATATGGATAAGATGGATGGATACACATTCATATGTGAAAGTGGGATGCAAGGTAGATAATGATTAAGCCCTCTACGAATGGTGCATGTTGCTAGGCTTTCACCAATCATACTTGTACACATCAAAAATTGGTCTAGGCCTGGGAGTACCAGTTTTGACATAATTTTCTAATGTCCATGCTCATGATTAGATAATGTTTATTATTTAATTACCTTTGTAAACTTATATTTCCTCTATTAATTAAATAACCTTTTAACTATTTAATTAATTCATAATGGCCCTTTATTCAACTTGATTATTTAAATAAATCATATTTATTTAATTATGTCACTAACTAATTAATTCTCCTTCTTAATTAAATAATAAATTATTTAATTACCCCTTTGTCATATTTCAACAATAATTAAATATTTATTATTTAATTAATCATTTAACCTTTTCAACATTCAATTAAAAATAAATTACATTATTTATTTAATTAATTCATTTCAATTTTTGAATGTTGAATTAAATTAACATTTAATTCATAATTAATTATGTATGTCACATTCTTCTGTCATTCAGTTATCTAATCATTCACTCACATTCTAACTCAAGATCTATTTAAATCTGTCAGTTATCTCTAGATTCAATATCTGATTGTCTCTGCGAGAGGACTCTCTATCACAACCAATCAGTTAACTAGTTCTAACTCATATGCATGAATGAGTTTATTAATTAAATATCTTTATTTAATAAAATAATTCATGTGTGCATTCAAATGGATTATTGTTCGAGTATTAACTTTTTCTTTTTCATTGAAAGTCTATTTCTTCTATTTTTGAAGACTCTTAACTAAAGATTAAATTGTTTATTTAATCTCGAACTCTTGTTCTTTCTATTTTTGAATAGTCTTGACAAAAGATTAAGTTATCATTCTAATTTAATCTTTATCCTACAAAATTTCCTAACTCACGTTCTAACTGATACGTAACTCACATTGTATGACATTCATCAATCTCATCCATTGATCTCTCTTTTGAATTTGAGCCAATCATTCGAGAACCCAAAAATCTATAAAATGACCTGTGATTATCATTATTCCTCCTCTTGAAATCAATACTTTTGAGAAGAAACTTAATCTTCGATAATTTTCTTTGACATTCAACAAGGTTATGCTTGCATCAACACAAAAAATCTGAGGGAAAGAATACTGATACAACAGAATGGAGAAGGACAATCAAGATAATTCTAAGAAGTGGACACATATTCAATGAGATCTTTTCAGTTATTTGTTTATAGTTTTATGTTCATTTATTTGTTCTTTATTGTTTTGATTTAGATTATTTATTATATTTGATCATCTTAATCTATGTAGAAATTCTCTAGAAAATCTATGTTATAGTACTTATCCAAGGAGCCACCAAGGGTGGTTTTCATCATAGGATGATTTATTTATGTTTACTATTTTGATATTTTTTGACTTTTTTTGTTTAATTTTTCTAGATTTTTTACTTTTTCTGATATTTTCTAGGTGGGGTAACCCAGCTAACTCAAGTGTAAAACTATTTCAGATGCAGGATATTGATGGGTTCTTCCAAGGGTTCCCCCTTAGGTGTAGCAAGCTGATATGCTCCCAAACCATATTTTGCGATGATGACATATGGACCAAACTAATTAGATTCAAATATTCCTTTCTTCTCTCGATCCTATTGAGTGCATTGATTTTCCTTGAGGAATAGATCACTGACCTGAAATGGATGAGGACAAAACTTCTTATTATAGCTCCTCTTAAGCCAATGTTGATAAGCCTAAAAATTATTTTAAACCTTAAGACACTTCTCATCTATGAGCTCTAGCTGACTCAAATGTACAACACAAGAATCTTCAACACTGATCACATTCTTCAAAGAGATACAAAGTGACAGGATCTCAACTTCTATCAACAAGATGGCATCTACACCATAGACAAGAGAGTATGTATTTTCACTAGTAGGAGTGCGAATTCATGTTTGGTAAGCCCAGAGGGCGGGATTAAGGTGGAGGTTCCAATCACATCCAGTATTATTGATGACCTTCTTGAGGATTTTGATTAGAGTGTTGTTGGTAGCATCAGCTTGCCCATTACCTTAGGGGTACTAAGGTGTTGACCAAGGTTGTTAGATGTGGTATGTTTCGCATAGGTGTCACATATACTAGTTTTTGAAAGGTTTTTCATTGTCAATAATGATGGTGGAAGATGTTGGTGTTTAATAATGCAACCCAACTAGGTTTGCAATTCTCTAAGAGGTAGCCAACCTCCATTATAAAGAACCACAAATTCTAGTGGCCAACTAACAAGAAATGGAATGGATACACATTTCCCCTGCACTTCAGGCTCTGTAAGACCTAGGGGGGTAACCCTTTAGCAACATCTAACAATTTGGATACATAAGTAACATGATATTGCTTAACAGATTATGCTCTCACATAATTGCTGAGAAACCTAAAATATCCCTTAACATTGGCTAGATAGTGAATGAATTTCATTAGCCAGCATGGAGAACATAACAAACACAAATCAATAGAACAAATTTGAAATTGTTTTTGATTTAGAGAGTTGGGACCAAACTGAAAACAACAGAAACATGATAATGGACTAGTGCCATAAACATTGGCTATGGAGTCATATAATTAGCATTCCTCTTTCAATGTTGAACATGCTCTAAAGGTCTTGCAAATGTTGTCACATTATGACAACCAGACCACTGAAGCTTTCTGTGATAACTCTACTTATAAATCCACCTGAAGCATAACACTCCTGTCACATTTGTCAAAGCAATTATATTATCCCTGAACAATAGGCAGTAGTACAAGCAGCTTGTGCTTTATTAAAAAAATTACACCATTCATAGAACAAAAGGCAACAAAAAATGTAGCTCAAATGTAGTAAATGTGCATGAAAAGATTCAGACAACTTTATTATTGAATCCAAAATAGCATTACAATTCAGCGATGGAGATAATTATCAGCTAAAATAAACATTACATAACAATTCAAAACAATACACTTTCAGATTAAAAATGACTAATAGTCATATTTCCCCCTAGCTTTACAATCTACCCATAGCTTCTACCTGACTTGCAGAGCTTTCAGAAATTGGAAAGCTTAACAATTGAGAAGAGAAAATAAGATATAGAAAATAGAAGGAAACAAGAGCAACCCTAGAACTGATCTGGAGATGCCATTTGGAAGCTCCATTCCCATTGATCAATCAATCTACAAAAGAATCTCTCATCTCTCTTACCATGCAAATTATGTTTCTGTCTTTTATTTTTGTTTTACTTTCTTTGCTCTTCATTTGCTGCATTTTATATTTAAAACAAACTATTAAAGTTTCATAACTTTAATATTTCTATCAGTTATTTGCTGCAGTTTAACTCCCAACACATACTTTCCTATACTACACTTTATTTTATTCAGCATATTCATTTATCTCCCCAAGGAAAAGAAAATATTTCCAATGCTCCTCCATATGCAACATAATTAAAATATTTGCTCCAACTTACTTTATTTCTTTTGAAATAAAATGCCCCTGCCTATGCCTCATTTTCCTCTCCATTCACTTAAAATGGGAAATAATAACTCACGTGGGTAAAAATAGAATTTACCCCCCTTTTATTTCTTTCATTTTAACATATAGCAAGCCATTTGATTTCACCTGTTTGCACTATTGGACAGACATTTAAAATTTTACCCATTTTAAACAATATTA
The DNA here is from genome assembly GCA_007115665.2 of Sequoiadendron giganteum. Taxonomy (NCBI): domain Eukaryota; kingdom Viridiplantae; phylum Streptophyta; class Pinopsida; order Cupressales; family Cupressaceae; genus Sequoiadendron; species Sequoiadendron giganteum. The sequence continues at coordinate 120,046,270 of CM021102.1, forward strand.
CTCACCCCACACATTTTCGGGAAATATTTTATTATTTTGGCATCGAGATTTTTACCCTCTTGCCCATGCTCTGAATTTTCTCTTGGGCCCACCATGTCTGTGTAACCCTTTTAATTTTTTTTAAATTTAATAAAAATGGGCTTCTCCTGTGTTCTTGCACACCTCGCAAGATTATTTCTTACGTCAGCATTCCTCTTGCAAGGCTTGCGAGGCTGGGCTGAAAATGCCCTAATCTTTTTGCATTTTGTGTTGCTCACGTTTGCTCGAGCGCTGGTCATGGCAGCAACTTCCTCCACTTCTTGTCCATCTGGCTTGACCCCTCCATACCTAGCATCCACATTGCTCCATTGAGCTTCATGCTTGGTAGGATGTCCATGCCCTATGCTTCCCATGATTGGCCTATTGTGCGGGGATGTCTACTTCTATTCCTTTGTTGGCTGCACATCCCATCTGGTCTTCTCTTCTCTGTGCAGGCCTCCTCCACACATTGATGTGGGTCTCCCTGTTCCCTGGTGGCTTTCTTTGTACTAGTGCGGGCTCCATTGGCTGGCCATTCCTTACATGACCGCACAAGTTTCCTCCATACATGGTGTGGGCTCCTTCATTGGCATGTGGATCTTCACTGGCTACGTGAGCCTTGCTTCTCTCACCTATTGGCCCATGCACCCCATCTCTACAAGTTGCATGAGTCTCACCTAGCCGCAGGCTCTTTGCTGCTCCCATCATTACTAGCACAAGCTCCAACCACCTCTGGTCTTCTCCTGCTCCGATGTGGGCCAGTCTTTGTTCTGATGGTCATGCATGATAATAAGGAATGATATTCCTTGTTGATGCTCATGTGTTCCCTCCTCTGGTTGCCTCCTTGTTTTTCTACAATTTGGAGACCTCCCATGACCTCCTACCAAACACATTTGATTTAGACATTGAGGACTGCATTGATTTAAGCCATTCACGAACAATGACATTCATGGTGCCCTCGCATACTGCGTGGTTGCCTTATGCACTTGCTTGGAGCCTCTAAAATTCCTTCACAATCCACATTTACTCCATTAATTTGTTGGTAGTTAGAGTGAAACATTCTATCAATTGTGGGTGTGTTCATCCAATATCAGAGATAGGCCAATGTGTTGATGGTTCCTTAAGCACAGATGGTGTGGAAAATAGCAAAGTAACCACATTCCTCTAATTTCATTCCTTGTGTATGTGTTTTAGCAAACATTTGAAGATATGCTTGTAGTTATTCAAAAACCCTAGCAAAAGTGAATTTTATTGCAATTGATCTTACAATAACCCAATTGAGACATGTATCTACCATTGCAATCATGTTTCTTGACAACATTCCTATTGGAGTCAATCAACCAAAACAAGTTACATGCCTTATATGCACTTCCACAACCCACTTGCATATATTGTCATTGTCTTTAGAAAATGTTAAACAAGCAATTTGCCATCTATTTGGGGCATTTTATCAATTTGAAATTTTATAATCATGCCAAGCATGTCGGGTCCCCATGTGGGTCTGGCTAAAAAAATTTCATTTTTGAACAAGTTTTATGCTCAAATGGTTTGATATTGTCTTTTGAATACTTCTAAAGTTAAAAAATGAACTGGGTCTACATCAAAATCAGTTTTCTTACACTTTTGCAAAATGGTCAAAACAGGTCAAGCTGCCTCAGGAATCAATCTGGGAAACTGGTCAAACGACCTTCAAGAGACATCAAAACGTGCAAGCATATAGTCATTTGATCCCAAAGTATAGTGCAAAAGATGGCTTAGAGAAACAGATCACGAGGAACTGGATATTAATTGGCAAAGTTGCCCAGTCAGGCTTTTTTGAAATAGCAGTTGCTCAGAACCATTTAGAACGCACCCGACTGCTAATTTGTAAAAATAGTGAATCAACTCTTGGTGAACTTCCATCAGACACAGTGGAACATTAAGATACCTTGAGCATGTGTACAAAAGCAATTTCTTTGAAACATCACCAATCAAAAGTTATTGATGGTCGAAGTTGGCCTCTCAAAAAGGTTGTCAGGAATACAGCGGCAAAACAGAACAAACTGCATTTGGTTTCGATCTACTAAAAATAGAAAATCAGATCATGAAGTTCTGAAAATTGACACCTGAGATTAAATATATATGATGAATATGAAACAATGTTCATTCTGACATGACAGTGAACTGGTTGTAAAAACCAAGCTCAAACAGGAAGCTATTTCACAAACTGACAATCTGCAAACAACAGAACAATGCAAAAACCTTCCAGCTTCACTTTTTCAAACCCTGTCAAAACTTATCGTGGGAATCTAAAATTTTGCATGCCTACTCACATAGGTCAATTGAGTATGTCTGCAAATGGGTTTTGCATGACAATCAACAGGATTTAAAATACAAGCCTCCAAAGCGGGTCAGTCAGAACTAATTCTTCAGGTGCACTTCTGAAAGTGCAGAAGAAATTTTTTTGAAATGGGCATCTCAAATTTGAAAAATTTGAGAATGCCATCAGAAGGTATACCATATATGTAGAGAATATGTTAAAGGATATATTTGGATATTTGGATGCCAGTGATTTTGGAAAGTGGAATTTCATCCACCCATTTGGTGAAATATTCAATGGTAGTGATTATAAAAGTACGACCATAAGATGATGGAGGATAGATCTTTCCGACCAAGTCAAGACCCCATTATGAAAAAGCCATGACATAGTGATTGGTTGTAGGTCCTATACACGAGTGTAAATCAAGTCAGCATGTTTCTAACATGGTACATATTTTTTGAAAAACTCAAAAGCATCATGCTCCTTAGTTGGCCAATAGTACCTATTTCTAAGAAGAAAATTTTCTAGTGGAATTCTGTTAGTATGGGCCCCACAAACACAACTATGCATTTCATTTAACATAATGTGCGATTTTGATTTGCTCAGACATCAAAGAAAAGTTCCATCATACCCCCTATAATAAAGTGTATCCCTAAGATGGTGTAACGTGAAGCACGTTGGATAAAGGATTTACATTGGTTGCGATTTAGATTGGGTGGGAGAATATTGTCATGGAGGTAGGTGTATATATCATGGTACCAGAGAGTTGGTGACCTATGATGTTGCACACCATTTCATTGTCTAGAATGTCATATGCTAGGATTAATAAATGTTCCACCAAGAACTCACAATCTATTCGATCTCTAGGCATATAAATTGTAAGAGAGGGGGACCAATCAATTCAAAGCTCTAGGTCATGAAGAGCCAAGAGTAGATGGTTGTGCTAACTTACCTTAGTATAAAAGGATGGGGATTGAGAATGAAGAGCACTATGTAGTACTTCTATCACTCTTTAGACTCAAATTTTAGGTTTAATCTAGGCAAGTTGGTTTTTGGAGTGAGTACTGCACCTCAGACAACTCTCTATTCGAGGAAAACAATGTGGTTCTTTGATGAAAGTGTGGCATGCTAGAATCTCTCTAGCGCACTGGCATCTGTATGGCTAGAAAAAAATGAAGTACAGTAAAAAAATACCTAAAAGTGACTGACAACCTACCTAGTTGATCGTGATAGGAAAAACATAATGAGAAAGTATAGAAAATAGAGATGAAGATGATAAAGAAAATAAATACAAGCTAGGGTGATGAATATAATCTCACAAAAGTGTCAGTTTTCTAGCTAGCTCCACGTGTACACCTACCTACACACATACGAGAAGGGAAAAATTGTTGGGGCTGTATAGAGGCCTGCCTTAGTTAGACCCCCATTTTGCTGTTTCTACCTCCACGAACAACCAAAAAGCAACGGAGTAGACTATGTGATAAAGAAATTACAAAGTAAATATTTTTGAACTCTACAAAACAATACTATTCTACTCAATCAAATCACAAAGGAGAGGAGTGAAACATTACCACCTCCACCCAAAATATCTCTAGTCAATGGAAGGAGAATGCAAGGTATGGACTTGAAAAATTCACCACCGCCACAATGGTGATGAAGGGAATTCTTGCAAGAATCCAAGCCCACACTTTTATGGCCTCACACTTGCAATGTGGAGTTGATGGAGCTTCACAACTTTTTCAATGATCATAATGGAATATTGAAATGTTTCTTGAGAGTGGAATGTGAAGAGATTGCAAGAAGAATCAAGTGAATGAATGTGTAAATGATTCGAGAGAATCAAATGAATGAATAAATGATGTTTTTGAAGGTGGGATGAGAATAATATGTTGTTTTTCAGGTTGGTTGGTCAAAGAGGGACATTACAATTTGACCCTAATCGACTGTGTAATGCTTCTAATAACTTTGGATGCACGAGTCCATTAGGGACGACAACACACTATGTAGACATCTGCATGCCATGTGTGCATCCCCCACAAATATTCTCTCACTAACACACAAGAAAAACTCCAAGTTGATGGAAGGAAGGTGGGTGATGTGGAATTTTGCCTTTGGATTTGATTTTCTAAGGTGAGGGAATGTGAAAGGGGAATTTTCCTAAGGGGTGAAAATTTTCTCCTATACATTTTTCCCCCACTTTAGTGAGCACGGGTATTGATAAGTGCTCGGTAAAGTAGATCGAAGGCTTATAAATGTATACTTGAACCGTCGAGGAAGAAGACTACGATTTGGTGCACTCAAAAGCATAGGGAAAGCAAAGGACTCCAAAGCCCCACAAAACCATGAAGTTTGTACAAAGTGCACCGAAGGCCCTCAGAGCAGCGATGGATAAATCTCACAGGATGTAAGCATCTCATAGGCCTTCAGACCTACAAGAAGGAAACCATCAAGTTCTCTCTCATGAAGGAAGCCCAATGAGGTAAGTGCCTTATAGGCCCGTAGACCTACAAGAAGGCAACCCCCAAGTTATCTCTCATGAAGGAAGCCCAATGAAGAAAGCGCCTTATAGACCCACAAACCTGCAAGAAGGCAACCCCTAAGTTCTCTCTCATGAAGGAAGTTGAATGAAGTAACCACCTTACATGCCTGTAGACCTACAAGAAGGAAACCCCCAATTTATCTCTCATGAAGGAAACCCAATGTAAGGGGACTCTACATAGTCAGACTAGAAAGTGGCTTTATAGGAGCACCTACAAAGTGACATGTTAATCCGTAGAGAAAACATGTTAGAAAACAAAGAATCCATGCAAAAATACAAGAAGAAAGTCATGCGGACTATCAACAAGTTGGAAGGCTTTCAAAGGGGTCCCTGGAGAACCCTTCAAAAGAAGAGGGATCCACTCAAGAGCCACGTTGTTTGAAAGTATAAAAGAGACATTTTTTCTCAATTCAATTCATCATCAAGGAATCCTTTCAAAAGATGTTCACTTCATCAAGTAATTCAAAAGTAAGAAAATTCCCCCTTGCGAGGGGAAGGTCAAGGCTTCTCCCATAGGAAAATTATGCTCCCACCTCAAAGGAAATTTCTCAAGTTTCTTTCTTTTCAAACCCAAGATGAAGGGCACACATTCTGCTAGGGGTGCAAGTTGAGAATGTGATTTTTTGAAAAAAGCTTGCAAGGATTTTCAAGAAAAGATTATTTTTCAACAAACACATTTTTCAGAAATCTAAGTATTATAAAAATGACGTTATCACACATGTGAGGGAAAAATAAAGAAAATAAGAGAGAGATATAAGAAACTAGTGAAAGGGAAAAATCAACATAATGAACAAGAGACATAAGGGTGATATGATATTTTAGGGTTAGAGCTTCTCATAAATATATATAAGTATAATAGTAGTATATGAATGAACTATCATCAACCCCCTACTATATTAGACCATAAGAAGAATGCATGAGAATAAAAATTAAAATATAAAATTGGGTCAACATGGAAGAGAAGCCTAAATTCCCCCAATGCTTTGCATCATCCCCAATTTTCTGAAAGTGAAAGCACATAACAAAGGAATAATGATGATATAGATAGAACATTTATGGCAAAAAATCACTCATGTATCCAAGCGCCAACAAGGGTGATGAGGGTCATCTAGGAAAAAACAACACAAGCATAGGGGAACACATCACAACACACACACATCTAATCTAAATATGAAGAAGAGGTCTCCCCCTAACACTCATCAATCAAGAGGTCATCTTCTTTCCAATATAGATCATTGTAAGGGGAAGGAAAATGAGCCTATGGTGGTGGAATATTAAGGGGCGGAGGTTCCAACCCTTCCACAACAAGGGCTAAGGAAGAAGCATCCACAAGGTCTTCTCCACTTGGATCTTGTGGAGCTATGGTCAACGATTTTGGAAAAAATTGCCGACAAGGCCATGACCTCATCTAGAGAGTTGAACATGCACTTTATAGGAGTGACATATTATACCTCAATGGATGGGAGGGACAAGACTTGAGATTCACCACTTGGTTCATCGAGTGACTTGAGGGTTGTGACAAACTCAGGGGAAGCCAAAAATTTCTCCATCACTAGGATGTAACAAGCTTGTACAGGACCACTCTTCAGAGAAGGTGGGTTCCTCTTATGCCCTCCATTGTTGGAAGGGCCAACCTCTATCTTCAGTTTCATCGAGGGATGTGAACTCCCCATAGATGAGGCAAGAGGTGTTCTAAATTTTAATGGGTTTAGGGAATGGTGGTATTTCTGAAAGGGACATCAAAAGGGGTGGATTGACTAAAGGAGTGATAAAAACCAACACCTTTTTAGGGTTAGGTGTATTTACACTCATCACAAGAATTGGAAGCATAATTGAGTTTTGTTGATTGGAATTAGGGGGAGGAGAGAGGACATAGAAAGAGGCCCTATAGTAGGGATAGTCATCTCCTCTTCCTTCTTCTGCAAAGCGGCCTACTTAGCCACTAGAGCCTCTCACCGCATGCTTGTTCTCATACGGAAGGTAGTTTTTGTGACTCTTTGAGCTAGAGGGCAGGAGATGTGAAGGGAAAGAAGGCTCCTACTCAGCCAAATGGGTGTCTATCATAGTAATTCTCAATCGAGGGATATACTCCTAAATGAGAGCAGGAGGAAGAGATTGGGAAACAATGGGGGGATTTGGCTCTAGCACCTTGGTGGGAGGCCTCTTCCCATTCAATACTTTAGGAGCAGGAGTGGTGGGAGGTTGAAGAGGCTAAGACATAGAGGATTCCCCTCAAGGACCCTTCCTTCTACCATATCGAATGGGCCTAGACTCTGTGGGTAGGATAGGAAGTTTGAATCTAGGATGCTTGGACTTTCTCCAAGAAGGCAGCATAGGATTCTCTTGCAAGCACGAAATAGAATTGGATGGCACCACAGTAGAATGAGAGGAAGCATCAAGCTAGAAAATAAGAGAAAAATAAGATGAATCTTGAAAGCACATCTCATCTTCCCTTCTATGAACCATGAGAGCGTAACTGATCACTTTTAAGAAACCCATATGCCAGACAACATATGGTGATGGAGGGTATCTAACTCTAGGCATTAAGTTCCCTTTCTTGTACTTTAAATATTTTTGGTATAAGAGGTCCTCCCTAGATAGGAGTGGACCAATGGGTGTAGGCTAGAAGTGGTCTAACAAATAACTACCATGCTCAACTGATGGTTTACAACTAGTGTCATGGATCACATGCACCAAACCCTCATGGATAAACTTCAAACATTTATGCACAACTAAGGGAACTACACTCATAGCTACTAGCCAGGGGATACTCATCTTCACTCTAAAGAGTTTGGACCCTGATATTATGTCAAATAGCATGTTCACTGATTTAGGTCCAACAAGGACTTGAAAAATGATGCTACTAGGGGAGGTGTTGAAAGCTTGTTGTGTGTATAGATGGTTCTTATAGGTGTGTTGTACCCATTTTTTATGGAAGAAATTGATTAACATAATCTCCTTGATGATAATATTCACCTAGCATATCAAGTCAACTAGGCCACCCACTATAGTGCTTCTATTGATTCGCGTAGGGATATAAAGAGGAGATGGTTCTCTGTTAAAATGCATCAATAGGTACTATGAGGTGAAGGTTATACCTAGACCACTAATCATAGGATACATAGAGGGGATAGGAAGATTTAGGAAAGAGGCCATCATGCACACTAAACAAAACTCTCACAAAGCCCCCTAGAGGTTCCCAATTGGGTAGTCACCCAACTAAGGCTTCATTATGAAACACCTAAAGAAACTTCCAACTATTCCTACTAGGGTTCACAGGTTGGGTTGTAAGCTAGAAGGCCTCACAAAAATCACACCTACAACACTCCTAAAACACAAGGAAAGGAGCCTTCAATATTGCTAATGGAACAAAAATGGTTCACATTGGGCTCACCAAAAATGTATGAGAGGGGGACCAACCACATCAAGGTTCTAGGTCACAAACAACCGAGAGTGGAGGGCTGACCTAACTTACCTCACTCTAAAAGGATGGGGATCGAGAATGAAGAGAACTATGTAGTACTTTTATCACTCTTCATATCCGAATTCCAGGTTTAAGCTAGGTGAATTGGATTTTGGAGTCAGTACTACACCTCAGATAGCTCTTTGTCCAACAATGGAAGTATGGTTTTGGGATGAAAGTGAAACATGTTTGCATTTCTCTATAACATTGGTGTCCGTATGACCAAAAAACATGAAGTACAGTAAATAATTCCTAAAAACTAACTAACAACCTAGCTAGTTGATTGTGATGGGAAAAATAGAATGAGAAAGTATAGAAAATAGAGATGAAGATGATAAAGAAAATAAATAAAAGCTAGGGTGATGAAGATAATCTCACAAAAGCACCAGTTCTCTAGCTAGCTCCACGCGTATGTCCACCTACACATAAAAAAGAAGGGGGAAATTATTGGGGCTGTATAGGGGCCTACCTTAGTAAGACCCCCATTTTGGTGTTTCTACCTCCACGGACAACCAAAAAGAAATAGAGTAAATATGTGATAAAGAAAGTACAAATTAAAGATTGTTGAATACTACAAAGTAATACTATGCTACTCAATCAAATCATAAAGGAGAGGAGTGAAGTGTTACCACCTCCACCCAAAATCTCACTAGCCAATAGAAGGAGAATGCAAGGTATGGACTTGGAAAATTCACCACCTGCAACGGTGATGAAGGGAGGTCTCACAAGACTTCAAGCCCATAATTCAATGGCCTCACACTTGAAATGTGGAGTTGATAGAGCTCCAAAGCTTCTGCAATGCTTACAAGGGAATGTTGAAATGTTACTTGAGAGTGGAATATGAAGAGATTGCAAGAAGAATGAAGTGATTGAATGTGTAGATGATTCAAGAGCATTAAATGAATGAATAGAGGATGTTTTTGAAGGTGGGATGAGAAGAATCTACAATTTTTTGGGTTAGTTAGTCGAAGAGGGATGTTATAATTTGACCCCAATTAGGTGTAGAATGCGTCTACCAACTTCAGACGTAGGAATCCATCGGGGATGATAGCATGCTACATCAATGTCTACGTGTTGCATGCGCATCCTCGACAAATATTATTTCATCGAAACACAATATAAATGCCAAGTCGATGGAAGGCAGGTGGGTGATATGGAATTTTCCTTCAAATTTGATTTTCTAAGGTGAGGGTATGTGAAAGGGAAATTTTCCTAAGGGGTGAAAATTCACTCCTATACATCAATAAGGTAATCAATTGTTTCCATTGCATGAATAGCCATGTTCCATAATCTAGGGACTTCTTCAAACTAGATATAACTGAAGTAAGTCTTAAAGTCATCGACCATCCACTTATAGGAAAAATGCTTATCATCTTTAGTCTGAAACTCATCATTGACTTGATTGATTATGAGTTGGAAATTTCCATAAACATGAAGATGATTTATGTTCCCTTGGACTATAGTTCTAAGACCTATGTTCAAAGCTTCATATTCAACAATATTGTTTGTGCATGGAAAATACTATCTGAATGAGTTTGGGATGTGTAGACACATAAAAATGACCTAGGCCTACAAGCTCTATAATTATGACATTTAATTATGTCCTTGGTCCACATTCAACTATTAATTAAGTAATTTATTAATATTTAATTAATTCATGTCTATTGTATTCTTCATGATTATTAAATAAATAAATTATATTTATTTATTCAAAACGTCATTAATTGTCTATTGTCTTCTTATAATTAAATAAATTTGTTAATTTATTTAATTACCTTTACTCATTTATTCTTCCTCATTATTAAATAAATGAATTTTTATTTTTTATTTAATATGTCACTAACTCTTGTAATTAAATGAATTTATTAATTTATTTAATTATTGGTCATAATCCTCTAAATTAAATAGTTAGGTTTAATTATTTAATTACCTAATTTCATATTTCTCTCAATTTAAATAAATGAAATTATTTAAAATGATTTCATTTTATTTTGTCTTATTAACTATCTCTTCATTTTAGTAAATAATCTAAAAAAGATTATTTATTGTCACATAAAATCATTATTTTGAATTAATTTAATTCAAAGTAGTAATCTTCTTCCAAAAATCAAGTAATTGAGAAAATTCTTGATTTTCCAAAAATCTGCTTTTCAGTTCAACTCTTATCTTCTTGATTTTTGAAAATCTTTATCCTTTTGACTAATTATCACATTTATTCTCAACTGCCGATTTGATTTTATCAAATGACATCTTGACCACTCATTTAACAATCTTTCCCTAACACTAATTAGGGATTTATCGCATCCACTGATTTTAGGCTTTGTCAGCTTTTAATCTCATTTTTTATAAAATGTCAATTTTGTTCTCAATTTAGGGCACCACTTCATGATTATAGAAATCACTTTGCATTTTAGCTTATTTAATTATTTTCTCATAGGCATGGTCATTTATCATAGTATTTTATCATTCAAATCCTTCAAAACTTGCATAGGACTTGGTCACAATCTTTTTCTCACACACACAAATTTGAGGGCAACAATCATATGCTGCAAGCTAGAAGGTGCTATGGAGGTGAATCAATGGTAGCATGAAGATTTGGTAATATTGTTTTATGCTTTATGTCTTTGTGCTTATTTGTGCTTCATTGTTTATTAGGGTTTGATTTATATGCTTTATTGCATTTCACCTTAATATTTCATCCTTGATTACATTGGTGAACTTGACATATTCTATCGAATTTTAAAAAAAAATGGAGTTGGATTCTTTTTGTTGTTGTATATTCAAGTGTTTTCTTAATTATAACATTTTATCTTGAAAGAAAAATTTATTATTGTTTTTGGTGTATGTGTTCATGCATTTACATTTTAAATCTTATGTTTGATATTTTCCAAGTCAAACTTCCAATAAACACTTGTCACATCATCCAAATCATACAATCTTGTCATTCCACATCATATCCTAATCATCATCATCTCTTTAATCCAATCAACATCATTTTACACCATGATAACATTAGAATACGTGGCACTACAGATTGTTCACATAATTCACAAAGCTCAAACAAGATAATCACCTTTAAATCAACAAATCATTCAAGAAGTCCATGACATGATCCAAACACTTCAAAAAGTCAATCACCTCAAATGCAGCAAATCATAGCACAAATCCAATATCTCCTGGCCACTTGTTAAATTCAAAAAGCACATCATCAAGTCCAATCACCACATCAACAAATTTCACCTCAATCCTATGTGTCACCTATATCACCATATCAACCTCATCCATCCACATATCATGTTTCCCCTTCATCAACCTATCACACATCTTCTAATGTTGACCCTTATCCATATCAATCCACCTTTCAACAACCATTATCCTATGCAACCCCTTCATCATTATCACAACAACAAATCATATCACAGCAATTCCAAACACCATTCCAACCTCAACACATTCAATCAAAATCCTATGTGTCACCTTTATCATCATGCCAACCTAACCCATCTACCTATCATGTCAATGCCATATCAACATATCCACCCATATTACAATAAGAACATAGGATCCCAAGTCCACCTTGGCAAAAAAATCAAGATCCTTTCAATTCTCATGTTCCATTTTGACAAGGGGAACACCAATCTAGTTCATGCACTCTTACCACCATCCAATCAAATTCCTATCCATAATCCACCATGTCCTAGTCCCAATCCATTAGCATCTCAACCTTCTAACCCATTAAACTCTTCATTACCCCCACCATCATCTAATTCTCCATTAAATCCACCTATAAAGGATGTGACCCAAGGGCTACAAGCAAGGAATCAATTATCACCATGTCATTCAACACATATACTTGAACATACAAAAGAGTCATCGAACATTATGTCAAGGGCTTTAAGCCAACCATTTCATCTACAATCCCTTGAGCCAATTCAAGAGTCTCCCGTTGTAATTCCAAGTCACCCTCTTTCATGCTCCTATGTTTTTGACCATCAAGAAAATGTAAAGTCTTTCCATGATAAATCCCCTTCCAATTCCATTCAAGAAATACAAGAGGTATGTCAAGAGCCTAATCCTAAGCATTTGGAAACATCAAGCCCTAGTCCTAATCAAGATCAAATCATTTCCATCCAAGCTATCCATAATCTATATCTTTTTTATGATCACGATGATATCCATAATTATGAAGAGCCTATCCACGAGTAACTTATTCCTATACCCACCCATGAGCAAGATATTCCAAATTCACCTCCACCGAGTCCTATCCATGATCCATCAACATCCACTTCCCTTGATGAGACATATGCCTCCCAAGCACACATATATGATCAAATAAATACCTTGGATCTAAGTGAACATAATGCCAATCAAGGTTTTCTATCGATCCTCCATCACCCACTATCGACCCCATTGAGAGTCCTCCATCATATCCTATTATTCTTTCCACCCTCATTCATGAATGTCCCTCCTTAGAACAACAACAACCATTATCTTCTCCATCTAATAAGGAACTCATGTCTAGTGTTCCACCTACACCTAGTTCCATTTTCCATTGCATAACCCAAGGACACTAATCTCAATATGTTGGCACTTCCTCCATGCATCCTAAGTCCACCTCCTTCCATCATAAATCCTATCATATGCCTAAGACATATGTTTCCATCCTTCCTCCATCATCCTACAAATGTTGAAAGAATGTGACCATACACCTCCCACCATCCACTTTTCTACCATTACTTCCAACACCTAATATCCCTACCATTCAATCCTCTTATCCATTTATCCATAAATACCCTAACATTCCTAATCATGACCAACAACTGCACACATTGTCTAAACAAGAAGCTTCCACTCATTCCACCATACTGATGGGATTTAAAAGAAAAAAATTCAATGCCTCTACCTATAAAGTAAAAAATCCTAAGGACCCTCATGCCTTAGGACATCAATACAAAAATTCAAAGCAAAATCCATCTAAAAAATTATATAAGCCCATACCTCCAAAAGAAAAGTCCAAAAGAAAAATGGGTTGGGTCCCTAAGAAAATGGAAAGCAAGTCAAATGAGACATCTACATCACAAAAATCCCAACCATCCACTTCCACCTCACATTCCCACTCTATTCAAAAGTTACATTTAAATCCCACAAGGAAAATAAGTCATAAAAATACTAAGTCTATGTGGGTACCTAAAGCACTATATCCACCATCTCCTAAGCAAAAAAAAACCATTTCTTCCTACACCACCTTCCCATCAAAAGATTCAATGTTTATCACAATGTGTGTAACCATTGGTCACGATTCCATTCCCACATACCTCCATCTCCTCACCCTTCACTCATTATCCTACATATCTCCCCCACCACCTTCCTATTGTCCATGCTTTTGGCTAAGCCTCCCCATTCATCTTTTGCATAAGTCCAATATCTTCCCTACATAATCTGCATCATCATCCACTATTTTACTCCATAATCCATCATCTACCTACTCCATATCTCTTTCATGTCATCCCTTACCAACTTCTATGATCACATTTGACATGGTCCATGCAATGACATTCGTTTCTAGTGGGACTATCACCTTTCATGGAACTAAACACTTGAGTCCCTCCTATGCATATTCTCCTTCTCCTATCCACAAAGTCAAAGGTCAAAAAGTCAAAAAAAAGAAAAGTAAAGAGAAATCCCTTCATCCAACGGTGAAAACTTGGTAAACTGGTGCCCTGGTTAAGTACCATGATGAAAACTTGGAAAAAAGATGTCATTTGTAGGTTGATCTTCTATGTCACTTACACTTGGAGGCACAATGTCTCATCTATCCAGCCTATCATTTTCATGTCATATCATTTCCGTCCTACCTACCATATTTAGCCATCATACATCCCTATCATATTTGAGTCCACTTATCCACCCTTCTCCTTTCGATCTTGATAAAGACATAGGGGGAAAAGGGTTGAAACATGTTTTTTGAATATATTTTGACACACCTCATCTTTTTAAACTAAGCAAATCATTATCCTATTGTCATAAGCTTTGTCATGAAAAATCCTAAGTATTGTACCTAGAATGGGGCATGTTGTTCCTATATAACATAGTCTTTGGACATGATATCCTTACTCTCTTATGATGCATACATCCTTTCCATCCATCCATCTATCATGAGCCTTTTTATTCCTTATCCTATCACCCACCTTTGCACCTAGACTTGGTTTTCCCCTTGTCATTGGTATCTAGCACAAAGGCTACCCAAATGTTTGTCCATTGGCACCTCAAAACATGTCAAAAATCCAAAAAAATCAAAACATGTTAGAAAATCCCAAACAAATCATAAATGTCAAAAATCCAAAAAACTCAAAATATCTGGAAAATGCAAAAAGACGTCCAAATAACTTTCAAAAATTAAAAAACAAAGTCAACATTCATCACGTCAGTCAAATTAGGAAAACATAGTCACATCTGTCAAATAAGTTAGACAATGTCAATCTCCTCACACAAAGTCAGCTTTCATCAGACATAGTCACACTCGAACACAAGATAGTCATAAAAATTTATGCATTCAAATCATGATCCAATAGACATTATAGTCCAATCAGTCATTAAGTTAAACCCAAACAACATAGTCCAATCAATCATCTAGTTGCAATAGTCAAATTGCCAGAAACAATTTCAATCTTATCACTCTTTGGTCCTCTCCAAGATGTGTCCTTCTTGGACTTGGACCTCATCAAAATGTCATTTTTCTTTTCAGGATGTGTCCTTCCTGACCTTAGGCATTGTCAAAGTGTCAAATTTTCAAACCGTCATGCAAAAAAACTTTGGCAAATAAATATTGGCAAACACATTGAATGGTTGTTGATTTTTCTAGTCTATTTTGTCTATTTTTGCTGGTCTGTTTTGTCTCTTGGTCATGTTACTAGCTACCTGGAGGATGCCCCATGAAGAATTTAGAGAAACATCGATGTCTCATGATGTTTTTCTTGTCTTTTGACACTCATGTTACTATTTTTTCAGTGAGATCCTGACAACAGGATTGAGAGAAACAACGATGTCTCATGATGTTTGTCTTGTCTTTTGACACTCATGTTACTAGTTTTTCAGTGAGATCTTGACAATAGGATTTAGAGAAACAACGTCTCATGATGTTTGTCTTGTCTTTTGACACTCAAGTTACTAGTTTTTCAGCGAGATCCCGACAACAGGATTTAGAGAAACAACGACATATCATGACGTTTGTCTTGTCTTTTGACAATCATGTTACTAGTTTCTCAGCGATGTCCTGACTACGGGATTTAGAAAAATAACGACATATCATAATAATGGCTTTATTTTGTTCTTTTGGAAATCATGTTGCTAGTTTCTTGAGGATGTCCTAGAAACAAGATTTAGAGAAGCAATGACGTTTCATGGCTTGTCCTTATCTTTTTCTGCTTGCGATTGGTTGTGACAAAAAGACTGGGGCAATTGAGCTCTTAGGATCAGTCATGATCATCCTTGCCTATGACTGCTTGTCTTGTGTGATGGTACGACCTTGCACACCTTGATTTATGTCATATCATGGTGTTTGTTGGCCATTGCAATAATCTTCCCAATGATGATTAAGAGCAATAAATATTAGTCCTATGGTAATGTGCTGAAGGATTTGGTCTAGAAACTAAAATGCATCTCCTTTTTGTCTTGTCAACTTCTCTCACTCATCTCATATAGGCATTGCATCCATATCATCATCCATATCTCTTACACTAACATTTCTTTGTCTCTTCATATTCTAGTCTTCTCATCCCTTCCGAGAGCACACCCATGTTCTTGGAACCCAACTGTCCTCTCAAGGGGGCATAATGCAACCCTACTCATCATTCTTCTTCATCCTATTTTGCACTGGGGCATATTTTTGATTTGTTTTCTTTGCCACAATGTGACAGGCTACATTATGACAAAGAGGGGCAAATGTAGACACATAAAAATGACCTAGGCCTACAAGCTCTATAATTATGACATTTAATTATGTCCCTGGTACACATTCGACTATTAATTAAGTAATTCATGTCTATTGTATTCTTATAATTAAATGAATTTATTAATTTATTTAATTATCGGTCATAATCCTCTAAATTAAATAATTAGGTTTAATTATTTAATTACCTAGTTTCATATTTCTCTCATTTTAAATATATAAAATTATTTAAAATGATTTTGTTTTATTAACTATCTCTTCATTTTAGTAAATAATCTGAAAACGATTATTTATTGTCACATTAAATCATTATTTTGAATTAATTAAATTCAAAATAGTAATCTTCTTCCAAAAATCAAGTAATTGAACAAATTCTTGATTTTCCAAAAATCTGCTTTTCAAGTTATTTTCTTATCTTCTTGATATTTGAAAATATTTATCCTTTTGACTAATTATCACATTTATTCTCAACCGCTGATTTGATTTTATCAAATGACATCTTGACCACTCATTTAACAATCTTTCCCTAACCCTAATTAGGGATTGTCACATGAAATCTCGTCCACTGATTTTAGGCTTTGTCAGCTTTTAATCTCGTTCATTCATCCAAAATTGCAATTTTTATAAAATGTCAATTTTGTTCAAAGTTTAGGGCACCACTTCATGATTATAGAAATCACTTTTCATTTTATCTTATTTAATTATTTTCTCATAGGCATGGTCATTTGTCATAGTCTTTTATCATTCAAATCCTTGAAAACTTGCATTGGACATGATCACAATCGTTTGCTCACACACACAAATCTGAGGGCAACAATCATATGCTACAAGCTAGAAGGTGCTATGTAGGTGAATCAATGGTAGCTTGAAGATTTGTTAATATTATTTTATGCTTTATGTCTTTGTGCTCATTTGTGCTTCATTTTTTATTAGGGTTTGATTTATACGATTTATTGCATTTCATCTTAATATTCCATCCCTGATTACAGGATATAGTCACCTTGTTGGGTGACAAAGAGGATACCTACACCAAATCCATTTTGGGTATAAGATCCATCAAAGTAAAATGTCTATATATTGAATTCTAAAATAATGAAGATAGACTCATCTCAAAATTCTACTACTAAAGGATAAGCATCCATAAGGGTGGCATCAACTAACTAATCTGCAATAACCTATCCTTTGATTTCTTTGTGGTCTACATATTCAATGTCAAATTCAATAAGGAGCATAACCCACTTAGCCATGCAGTCTATCAATTATGTTCTTGATAATAGATTTGAGTGGGTCAAATTTATATATTAGTTTGATTGGATGGATGAGCATGTTATGTTGTGGCTTTTGGGAACTGAAAATAACCCCACTATCCCACTAACTTTCTATGTTCTTGTTATGTTATTCTTTATATGGGAGAATAATTGATCTCATATCCCACTAACTTTCTATTGATATACTAAATAGCTCTTTCTTTAGATGACTTATCATGTTGTGCCAATAATTCCCCCACTACAATTGTAGTAGCTGAAATATATAACCACAATGGTTTTCCTGGAATGGGGGCATCAAAATAGGCATATTTGCAAGATATTCTTTGATTTTCTCAAATCCCTATTGGCATGGAGGGTTCAATTTGAATATTGTATCTAGGAGATCAATAAAAGGCTGACACTTGTCTACAAGCTGGGTGATGAAGCACCTAATTGACTACAATTTTCCTTGTAAGCTCCTTAATTGCTTTAAGTTCTTGGGCAAGAGCATTTCTATTATAGCCTTAAGCTTTGTAGGATCAACTTCAATACCTCTTCTAGACACGATGAAGCCTAACAACTTGTAGGATGTGATGCCGAAGACACACTTCTTAGGATTTAGCCATAGCTTATATTGTTCCAACTGATCAAAAAAAAAATTCAAGACTTTAGGGTGATCCTCTCTAGTTTTTGACTTTCCCAAGATATCATCAATATAGTATTCCATTATGATGTGGAAAGATCATGGAAGATAAATTTCATTTCACATTGATATGTTTCCCTCACATTCTTAAGACCAAAGTGCATGAAATTGCAGTAGAACATACCCCAATGAGTAGTGAATGTGGTCTTATGTTGGTCTTCTAGTGCAATCTTAATTTGGTTAAACTCTAAAAATCCATCCATGAGGGATATCATGGCATGTCCTACTATTAGATCCACTAACATTTCGATGTTGGGTGAGGGAAAATCATTCTTTGGACAAGCTTTATTCAAGTCTCTAAAATTTGTGCAAATTATAATGCCCTCAATGGGCTTAGGTACAGGTACTATATTGGATATCCAAAATGAGTAATCGATCAACCTTATGAACCTAGCTGCTAAAAATTTCTCAAATTCAACCTTAAAAAGAAGGGCCACTTGTGGATGCATTTTTTGAAGTTTTTGTTTGATTGGCTTTGCATTCAGACACATATCAAGGTGGTGGACTACCAAGGTAGGATCTAACCTAGGAATGTATGAATAGGACCTAGGAAAATTGATGATTCCTTGTTTCAACAGATTGGAAATGATTGGATATTCCTCTTTAGACAAAGACTTAGCCACATATGTGATTTTCAGTTCCTCTTTTGTTCCCAAATTTATTTCTCTTGTCTCTTCAATCAAGATTGAAGAATTCTCAGCAAAGTGAGTCCCTATAAGGGGAAGATGAACATCCCCATCCTCTAGTACCTCATCAAGGTTTTCACAAGAGGATACACCCTTTTTTAAAACATTTGTTGAGTCAAGAAGTTCCCTAGAGAGCTTTTCACTCGATGACCTTTTTTTTTTTTTTTTTACTTTTGTGGTTAAGGTTTTCATTCTTCCCAAAGTATAATCCATGGTATTTTTATAATCCCATGAGATGCACATATGCCTCCTCCAAGGGAAACATATAAATTGGTGCAGTTCCTCATATGTCCCAATCAATGAGGTCAGGGTGACGAAGTGAAAGGCTGATGGAGAAAATGGATGTGGATTCAAAGAGGGCAGGAAGATCCAAATCATAATAAAAAAGTATGATGGCCTCCTCTTTAGATATTTCATCAAGAAAATTGGATTCTGATTTAACATTATTCGAGGTACTAGTGGATGCAATAGATCCCTTATGTTTCTCATCATAGCCGAGACCCAAGTGTTTAGAATGTGTGGGTGTTTCAATAGGATTTCTCACTCCATTTTCATCAACATTGAGCCATCCCCTTTGATAATTATTATTTTTTTCTAACTTGGAATCATGGGGATGAAATTATTGCAAGTATTCTAGAATGGGAGGTGAAGGCTCGAGTTCTTCTCTGTAAACCCATTGGCTAATGTCCTCATCCATCTAATCTTGTAAGGTGCCTAGAGACTGAAATGTAGTGGATCCCACCTTCTTAAAGCTAATAGTCTTAGTCATGGGCTCTTCCTTTTGTAAAGACTCAGATGACTAGCCATAAGTGAGGGGAGAGGGAGGAATTTCTCCCACATTAAGTGTAATATGCATATCGTATTCCCCACAACCCTTGTCAATGATCTGGACTTTGGTGATGGTGGAATTGGAGGCGAAAGATAGAGTGGAGGATATATCAGAAAATGGAATAGATGATGGAATGGAAGATGGGATGGAGGGTTATGCTTGAGGAGTCCCCACTTCTATTCCAAAAAAATGGTGTGAATGCGAGAAAGATGTCTCAAGACCACAACAGTACTCAAAAGGCTGGGGGTTAGCATGTATAGTGATTCAACCCCATTATGTGAGAGATTTAGATATTGGTGCTAAGTGGATGAGACAACTTGCATGGCATTAAGCCATGGTCGGATGAGGAGAAGGTTGTATGGTAAGTCCAGGTCAAGGACATGACAAGTGGTATATTACACAAGTGGGATGACTTGAATGGGTTGATAGACAATGACTTTTGAATCTCTTTCTACATTATCATATGATTTAATTGTGATCACATAAATTTATGAGTTAGCATGAGTATACCTGATGTAGAGAAAAGAGGATTCACAACTCAACATTCCATTCACTTGACAAATTCCATAAAATTATTTATCTCAAATAGTGATTAAGTGCATCTTAGATCACATTGTAATCATTCTCATAACAACCCACAATTCAATGCAACAAACAGTCATTAATAAATTCCATAAAACAAGTAATTAAGCCAATCCCTTTGGTGATATTTTAAATCACATAATTATAGACCTTCCTTCCAATTTTTATGAAGCTCCAATAGTGGAAAATAAAGTTATTGCATTTTCCCCAAAACTGCAAACCCTAGGCAGTGTTCAAAACTGCCATCACCAAAATTGTCATAACTTATTCAATTTTTAATTAAATTTGATGAGAATTGAATCAAATGAAACAAGATTCACATATCTGAAATTTACAAAAGGTTTTACATCATTATTTTATATTCACAATACGTACCATTCTTTGTAACAGCCTGCAACGTTTAGAGAAAACAATCCCAAAGGGTTGCCAATGGTAAAATGATCATAACTTTCTCCAAACTCAATAAAAAACCACCAAACCAATTGAAAATTAAATCTAGTTAATTTTTATACCAATAAAAATCAATTTCAGATCTGTAAAACTTCATACAAAACCGTACCACATAAAAGAACATGGCAGCACATTGAAAATTGCAGAAAAATTCATGCCTTCCTTCATAATTCCTGTTCAAAACTACATTCCACCACCCATTTTGACTTGGAGGCCCATTTTTATACTTGAAAAATAAAGTTATTCTCCAACCAACCTACAAATACCATTTAACAAATTTTAACAAACTTATAAAAAAATTTCATTTAACGAGAAAAGTTGTTATGACAACATTTGACAACTTTTGACAATGTTTTCATTTTTTCAACCAAATGACACCAAACCTTCATCAATGACTCCAAATGACTTAAAAAATATATAAAATGGATCATTCAACCTTATTACATGATTAAAACACCTATTTTAATAAATTTATACAATATGGCCTCATGGAGGCTTGAAGGAAAATAGGTGCTCCTACACCAAACTCCCAAGGGCAAAAGAATTCAAGCCCCTTTGAATTGTCTTCTTCCTTGTCTTCCAGTTACTTTGCACCTTTTCCTTTGTCTTTGAAATCATATTTGTCCTTTCTTCCTTTTATTATTCTTATTTATTCTTCTATCAATCATCCTTGCAACTTGGAGTTCCCAAAACTCTATCAATTCATCATACACTTCACTTTGTTCTTCATGACCTGCACATACATAATCCAATGAAAAATCAGAAACAAAATATCGAGACCTTGAGGTCTCCTCCTTTTCTTCTTGTATTTAAAACTCCTCTTCATCCATGACCAACTTATAAATATCATTTCCCATCAAAGAAAATTCACTTGCAACTTTGATGTCATTGTCTTCTTCTACCTTGATGAGTTCCTTTTCCTCTTGCTTGACTTGTCCATTACCCATCTTACTATCCCATTCTTCTTCAATGGATGCAAACTTTTTCCACAAATCATCTTCTTCATCTTTGACTGAATTTTCTGCCTTCTTTTGTTGTCTTTTCTTCTTCATAATCTTCTTTAGAGGCCATCTTAACCTCTTTGAAATTGGTATATTCCAACTCCTTTGTGTTTCCTTAAGAAGTTGGTGTTCTTTTTCTAATCTTTCCAACCTTTGGCTTATCTCATCCATGGCTTTCTTAAACTCTATTATTCTTTCCTTCTTTCTTTCACTCTTTCTCATTTCCTTTTCCTCTCTTTCCTTCTTCCTTTGTGAATCCTCATCCTGCCAACATCTTCTCAAAAATTCCATCTTCACAAGCAAGTCTCTCCTTGCTTCCACTTCACCTTGCCACACCTAGGCAATCGGGTTCCTTCCTAAACCTGCAAACAACCACACACACAAAGCACAAACAAATTCCCCAGAGCATCTTTAGGCTCTGGTACCAAACTGATGCAGAGCAAAGAGGATTCACAACTCAACATTCCATTCACTTGAAAAATTCCATAAAATTATTTATCTCAAATAGTGATTAAGTGCATCCTAGATCACATTGTAATCATTCTCATAACAACCCACAATTCAATGCAACAAACAATCATTAATAACTTCCATAAAACAAATAATTAAGCCAATCCCTTTGGTGATATTTCAAATCACATAATTATAGACCTTCCTTCCAATTTTTATGAAGATCCAATAGTGGAAAATAGAGTTATTGCATTCTCCCCAAAACTGCAAACCCTAGGCAGTGTTCACAACTGCCATCACCAAAATTGTCATAACTTATTCAATTTTTAATTAAATTTGATGAGAATTGAATCAAATGAAACAAGATTCACATATCTAAAATTTAAAAAAGGTTTTACGTCATTATTTTATATTCACAATACCTACCATTCTCTGTAACAGCCTGCAACTTTTAGAGAAAACAATCTCAAAGGGTTGCCAATGGTAAAATGATCATAACTTTCTCCAAACTCGATAAAAAACCACCAACCAATTGAAAATTAAAGCTAGTTAATTTGTATACCAATAAAAAATCAATTTCAGATCTGTAAAACTTCACATAAACCGTACCATATAAAATAACAGGGCAGCACATTGAAAATTGCAGAAAAATTCATGCCTTCCTTCATAATTCCTGTTCAAAACTACATTCCACCACCCATTTCGACTTGGAGGCCCATTTTTATACTTGAAAAATAAAGTTATTCTCCAACCAACCTACAACTACCATTTAACAACTTCTAACAAACTTTTTAAAAGTTGTCATTTAACAAGAAAAGTTGTTATGACAACATTTGACAACTTTTGACAACTTTTGACAATGTTTTCATTTTTTCAACCAAATGACACCAAACCTTCATCAATGACTCCAAATGACTTAAAAAATATATAAAATGGATCATTCAACCTTATTACATGATTAAAACACCTAATTTAATAAATTTATACAATATGGCCTCATGGAGGCTTGAAGGAAAATAGGTGCTCCTACACCAATACCCCACCTATTTTATGAATTTAAAAGTGCACATATTAGGGGGAGATCCATTATCTACCAAGACCCTCTTAAAATTATGCATGATGAAAAGCACTTCAATATGAAGGGAATTATTGTGAGTGGGATCAATGGGTGGCATATCATGTTGACTAAAGCCCAGCTAATAGGTGGATGACAAATGTCCCACAAGATCTTAAAACTGAGTGGTATTTATACCATCTGGTACATCAGTGTCATGTAACACTTTAGTAAGGATTAGTGAGGATCTCTTGATGTGTAGGGGAAGACCTAAGTAAATCCAAGATATATATTTATGTAGGAGTATTTCCAAGATGGTCAAGGATATTATATTGTGAGCTTACAAGTGTTGGTTGGGATGAAGTAGAATATCCGAGAACTAATATGCGAGTTCTCCAGAAGGTCACAAAACATTAAGGATCTTTACCTTTTAATTGAATCATGGAGACATGTGGGTCTACTTGGGTAATTCTCATAAAAATATTTTCATAATCGTATGGAATCATGTTATAAGTGGTATTGGTTGTGATATTGTTTTGATTGTTATTATTAAACCAAATGTTGGCATTAGATGTGCTAAGACCCTGATTGTCCTTGGGGAAGGCATTTTGGAATATTTGTAATTGAGAATTAGATGAGGTAGATTGGTTTTCCTCTACCACAATATCTCCTTGATCAATAAGATCTTGGATGTATCCCTTGAGACCTTGGAATTTGTTTGTGGAATGACCCTTGATCCTATGATAATCACAATACTCATTTTCCCTATACCAGTTAGGATTCGACTTTTACTCGTCAAAGGGTTTGGTGACAGGATATGTAACCACATTAGCTTGAACTAGCCTCTTGAATACTACATCTAAGGATTCTCCCAATGGAGTGAATTTATGTTTGGTGTTCCCTTGATTTGACTGATTGGATTGAGGGGGAGGACATGGTGTACCTTTGGGCATGGATATGACATCAGTAACTAGTGGTGGTTGAGGAGAATTTTTTGGCCTTTGAGAAGTATTAGTTGGATGGATATGTTTAGTGTCAATCACACCATCATTAACAACGTTCTTGTTCTTGTTCTAGGTGCATGACTTATCCCAATATTGTTTGTCCTTATCATCTTTGAATATTTTGATAAGCCTTTTAGAAATGAGAGCTTTCTCAATGGTGATCCCTTTCTCAATAACCTCTACAAAAGTAGTGGAATAATGGAGATGTAAGTTATGGGCCAACTCAGGATGGGAGGTTGTGACGAAGATGCCCACTAACTCCTCAAGAAGACTACAATTAGGTCAATTGGCTAAAGCTAGCCACCTTTGCAGGTAGCTAGATAATTTATCTCCATCATGTTGCTTATCCTTCAAGAGATCCATGGTGTGTACATCCTTCTCTAGATTGAAAGAAATGTGTGTGACAAACTTCTCTGATAAATCAGAAAAGGTGTAGATTGATCCTTGTGGAAGGCACATGGACCACTCTAAAGCTTGTCATGTTAAAATTTGAGGGAACAACCGAAGGAGGTAGATATCATTATGTAGGACCTCCAAAAAATTCATATAGAACTACTACAAGTGGTCTTAGGGATCTCCTCTTCTCTTATACTTGTCAAATTTTGGAATCTCAAAGTACTTCAAGAAAGGGATTGTGGAAATCGATGGATCAAATAGGTAGGGACAAATTTCCTCAAATTTGAATAATTTTTTTGATGTGCTAGCTCACAAAATTTTCAGAGCGGATTTCATGTATTCCCATTCTTTATACATTTGTGTCATTGGGGGAGGACCTACTAGATTAGACTGATCATAGGGAGGATATTCCCGATATGGTGGTGGAGGTGGAAGTGATTGGTCATACGATGGTGGATGATATGAATGGACTTGTTGGTATTGGTCAATGTAAGTGGATTTCAGATTGGTATAAACCTATTGTTGTGAGGGCATTGCTTGAAAGTAGGATGAAGAGATACCTTGCTACTGGGATAGTGGCTACTGATAATAACATGGATTAGGTCGATAATTGTATTTAGGTTATTATTGGGAGATTTATGGAATTTTTTATGGATTAGGTTATTGATGATAAGTGTCCTATGGGGGATATTGAGGATTAACGTAAGGTGGATATTGCTAGGATTATTGTGGATTGTAGTAATAATAGTTAGTATTGGGGTTGGATGTGGTAGGCTATTGTCTAGTAGTGTTTTGTAGAGGAGGGGGTTGATAATAGGATTTTTGCAAAGGTTGTTGATGATAGTGAGACGATAAATAATGAGGTGGCGGTTGTGATTGATATTGGTACTATGTTGTGGGGTTGTCTTGGGATTGAAAAGGGGATCGTTGTGGTTGTTGAGTGATTTGCAATTGTTGTAGAGGTTGTGATTGGAGTGGTTATTGTGATTGATGGTAAGGTGGTGGATTAATTGGAGGTTGATGTGGAGGTTGTGGATTTACTGGAGGTTGAGGTTGAGATGGTGATTGAGACTACTGATAGGATGATGGTTGTGGACCAGAATGATTAGGATTAAATGGTGGTGATGGTAGGTTTAATGGATGTGTGTGAACGAGGGGTATATGAGGAGTTGCAGTAGTAAAAGGATTAAATGTATTACTCCCAATGTTCCCCAATGATTGACTTGATTGATTTGGTGGATGAGATGGTGTGGATGGTGTGGGGGTAGGATCTTCCATGTTACTACCTTGTAGATTAATAGGACCAAGACCTTGAGGATTTATAGGATATTGCAAGTTGTTAGGTCTAGGACCTTGAGGATTATTAACTTCAGGTGTTGCACCCATGACTGAAATTGGGACACGATAACATACATTTTTTCCTAAAATGGGTTGATACCACATGTCTTGTGGGGTAACCTAAGGAACCTAAGGGACTAATTATCCCAGATTAACCTAAGATCTTTGTGAATCCTATGATGGAGGGGGTGTAATGTTGACATATTGTGATAGATCAAATCCAAGTGGTGGCTTAGTAACCCTCACACGTAATATGACAAGGATCTTTACTCCACTTTTAGTGAGGAGACAATTAGTCACTTGGACATTAGTAGGGTCGCTAAGATGTTCATCAATAGTTAGCTCAGGTTGGTTAACCATACCTTCCTCAA
The DNA here is from genome assembly GCA_007115665.2 of Sequoiadendron giganteum. Taxonomy (NCBI): domain Eukaryota; kingdom Viridiplantae; phylum Streptophyta; class Pinopsida; order Cupressales; family Cupressaceae; genus Sequoiadendron; species Sequoiadendron giganteum. Next base: position 120,072,648 of record CM021102.1, read on the forward strand.
GGGAAGGGCGAGGGTAAATTTCCATGTTGGATTGTTTAGACCCACCGTTAGTGGGTGGATTAGGAGGATGTTATGGTTGAATAGCTTGGGACTGTTATAGCTCAATGAGTTTCGCTGCCTATGATCATGTGGTAATGGGCATGAAAATATAGATGAATACAAGATGAGGGTAATGTGAAGCTCTAAGATATACCTAAGTGATGATGACCTATATGATTAACTAATGGATCACTTAGATGATGTATTGATTGTTTGGATGATAGATAGGGTGATTATGGATTGTTGATTGGATATGATTGGATCAGGTTGATTGATTGGATTGGATGGTAGGATTAACCTTGAACTAGATTTATGAGCTCAAATAGATTATGTAGGATGATGATGATTAGATCGAATGATAAAAAATATGATTACAACACAAATCCACCTCTAGATGGAAGTAGATTGATGAGGCCACAAATGATTACTAACTCAAGATGGATGATAGTCCTATGTAAGTGTGGTTGACACTAATTAGGATCAGTTACCTAACCCAATTGGATAAAAAGCCTATAGACTGGTATCTAGGGGATTTAGATTGATTGATGAAGGATTGATATCATACCTAATGTTGTCCAAAGATGAACCTATGTGATTAAATAAAAAATTCAATGAATTTTAAAAAATGTAGATGCATGAAAATGGAAATTGTGGGAAATCGAATGATAAAACAATTTTGATCATAGGGATAGACTCAAATAAGGCAATATTTTAGTGGCCAAATAGATTCACACTCTTGTTTCTATAGGGAAAGTGGATTTACCTTTTTGGATAGTGTATTTTCCTATATAAGGTATTGTGGGTTTGCCACTACGTGTAGTAGGTTTTCTTATCTAGGGTTTGCAAGTTCGCCCATATATTGATTTGTATGGATTGAATTGTGGGATCACCCAAAAATAATGTGGGTTCACCTAAATAAGGATAGGTATGGATGGGAAAAAGCAGGGTTTCCTCTCTAGAAATCAAATTCTCTTAACTGGGATGTAGGATTACCTATTACTCGAGGTGTATGGATGCAGGGAACAATCACCTATTTTCAACACAAGATTGCATCTTCCTTGAGATGTATAGACTAGTTTCGTATGGAAGCACATGCAGATTCACCTATCTAATTGATCAAATTAGAAAATTCACCTCTAGAAGAAAAGGGTTCTCCTATCAAGGAACTCTAGACTAGATTGGATAGAGATGCGGATTCACCCCTCATAAGTAGGATCATCCATCCACAGTGAAAAATCACCTCTTTAGGAAGCAAATTTTCCTTTGGGGAAGGAATAAACCATTGGAAAGGACCAACAATAGAAAAAAAGAAAATAGTGGGAAAATACTATCTCAAACTAAAGACACACACTAATATTGCACAAGAAGACACACCAAGCAACACAATCCTAGAATTAGTGTTAAGGGTTTAAAAACTTGATGTAGGTCCACCACCCCAAGGGTTAATACTCCATGAAATTGAGTGGAAGAACCCTATCTTGCGAAGGTGGATAGTTGTAGATATAATGGCACAGAGTCATCAATAGATGCCATAGGTTGACCTTCTCTCTCTCCTCAAAAACTATTGTAGTTCACCATGAGGATTTCTATCTCAACATAAGGGAGTATATGGTGAGTAACTTCGGGGTGTTATCCAAAATACCTACACTACACCAAGCCATAGCTAAAACATAAGTCTTAAACAAGGTTGAACAAGAAACTATGGGAGTCATTGACACACCAAGAGGGTGTGAGAGTCACAACCATGAACACCAGCCCATCACAAGTGTGTATCGGGAGCCCCATTGAGGTATTGGAAACTCATACCAACCCTTCAAACCTAACTATGAATCACCTAGTATTGGAGCTCCACCAAAAATGATGTGATTGGATTGGGGTACAACTTTAGTTCTCCCCCCTTTATATACCCTACCGGTAGCACATAATCAATATTGTCCCCTGGGTGATGAAATCCTAGGAATGTCTCACTAAAGGGAAAGAAGTGATAGAAATTTTTGATCCCCATGCTCACAGTAGCTCAAGGGGAGAGAACACATGTAAACTAACACCTCCTAGGTAGACATAACTAGACTTGGTTCAACTATGATTTATGATCCCTAGGCTCATTGTACAGTGCTAGGGGAGAGCATACATCAAAAATATCCTCCAAACATGACAAACAATTTCTTTTTGAACCTTTAAGATATTGAATTGTTCCTAGATTAGTATGAAAAATTACACACAACCTAACTAAAGTCTTCAACTAATTGTCATGTAGAAGACAGATTAGTAATTTCACCTCTGGTCTTCACCAATCATGGGACAAGTTGCACAAATCATTAGTAAAAATCCCAAAATCACAGAAAACAAGTTAGTTGATTAACACACAAACCCACAATCAAATGGAAATGCAAACTAAAATTTTTAAGGTTTTGGACTACCACAGGTTCACCCCTATGTAGGGTAGATTCACCTTTGTATGGGTTGATGGATCACCCTTGGAGTGGAGGGGTCTAAGTGGAACTACCTATGTAATTCTAGCATGTTTTCTTCGTCAGGTAGCAACTTCACCTATTTGTACATTTGAAGGTGTATTTTCCTCTACAAGTTTGGATATAGGATTTCATATGCAATTTCACCTGTTCTTTGGAGTGGTACGTGCACAATCGCTTATGTGGAAGCAAGTTTTCCCATGCGATCAGGAAGATTCACCCATCTGGTTGATTCACCTCTATAGTGTTGAAAACTCTGAACCTACAAGGTAGAAACAACAAAAAAACTTCAAGTACCAAAATTCAAGGACTCGTGATGTGGGTCCCACTAGGTGTACCAAAAATGTGTGTAGGTGATTATTCTGAATCTAAAAATGCAAAACATAAAGGAATACAAACAATAAAAACACAAACAACACCATAAATATTGGCCTAGTTTAACTTAAACAAAATTAACAATCGAAACACAATTTTTTACCTTGTTTAAGTTTTTCTCTTGGTTGCCCCTTGATTTGATGAAGATTTGTGCCCCTTGTTTGATAGAATGGCTCAAAATGATGCTCAAACTGATGAGAATGCAATGGTGGATGCAATGTAGGAAATATATGTATGATTGGATGCAATTCACAAGCTTTAAAGTTGATTTAACAATGGAGGTACTATGGAGGCTAAGTGAGAACTAAGTTTGCATGAGTGTGATTTGTGTGAATAAAACAATTTTCATTTCTTATAGGGAAAATCCTCCAAAAGGATAGAGGGTTGAGATTAATCCTAGGGTAGAAGATCAAGGTTTGAGATGTCTTGAGACATCTCAACCCATCTCATGATGACATGTGGAAACCTAGGTGGAAATGATGGGATGAAATGACAATGAGGTGGATGTACTTGCAAGTACCTTGGGAATGTGCAAGAACTCCTCATAAAGGAGTTTCTTATCTAGTTATATAATGAGAGGACAAGAGAGGAATTAAAAATTCCTCAAAAATCCTTATCGGGTGATGTGAGGAATAAAAAATTCCTCAAAATGCATGGGGGGAATAAATTGGAATTTAAAATTCCAAAGGGTATGGGCATGACTTCTTGAAAAGGAGAAAGTCATTAATACATTTGACCAAGGGTGGATGCCATAAATTGAATAGGGATTAGGTTAGGTCTAATAATTGATTTAGGTTGTCCAAATGAGGGATTAGGTGAGCTAATCCTAATTAGTGAGCCACTTGCATTTTATGGAGTATGTGACCCTAATCTTAATTAAGAATGTACAAACCTTAATTTTAAGGTTAAGTGGGCTAATTAGGATTAAGGAAAATGTTGTAGGATGGGTCAAGGAGAGATAAAATGAATGAATTAAAAATTTATTTAATTCATTGGGATAAAGTGACTAAATTAAATAAATTGGACTATCTATTTAATTTAGAGAAGAAATAGGGATAAGGTATTTAATCAAATAATTAAACACCTTAGGGGACATTAGGAATAGGATGAAATATTAAACTAATAATAAATTATTTAATTATTAAAGCTTATGGATATGGCATATAGGAATATAAGGGAAAGTTTTACCATATGGGGTTGGCCAAATTCAGGTGTCTACACTTATATTTTTTGCCTATCCTATGAAATATAGTCATTGTTGTCATACATAATCAATTCCCTGTTAATCATAGACTTGGGTACTTTAAATTATTTTATATGTACCTTGATTGTAAATCATTTTTTTTATAAGATAATCGATCCTTCATTAATTTTTATATCCTTAATATTCTTTTCTACTATATTTTAATCATTATATTCATTTATAGTTTTCATCACCACAACATCTTTCACATTGTTCCCTTTTCTTCAACTTATCATATGAGTTTTTGTTTTTTTTATTTGTATTCTTTATCAATTATCTTGTTTATATCCTATCCTCTCATCAAAATTTTCATCCATCTTCATATACTCCCTTCAATCTATTCATATTTAAACATTTTTTCTCCACATATACTTTTGTAAACACTTGTACTAAGTGTGACAACTATGTACCCCCTGCAATCTCATCACTTCCACTTCTTTTCATATGCTCCTCTATATACTTTTCATGTAATATTTTTTTACCCAATTCAACTCAAACTTGTCTTTCTTACCCTTATATTTCCTACGTTTAATTTTATGGTATCTATTCCCATCTATTGCTTCTTCCTAATGAGTGTTGTTGAATTTCATTAATCAAGGAAACATCATATTCCAATTCATATAATGTAGGCTTCCCTATAAACTACATTGAGATCAGTGATATTATTTTATCAATCTTTAATACACATTTGACATAAATGACAATCAATTTACAATATCTCATAGTCCTTTGACATCAATGATAATATTTTGAAGAACCCCTCTCTTTCATTGATGGAAACACAAACATAATTCTCTCCTTTTGTATTGCTCTTCCTTATTCTATCTCCCCCTTTAGCATCAATGGAAAATGTATGTTTATAAAGAATATATCCACAAATGGGTCATGGGAAACATACAATAATATTATTTAATAATTACATCAAATGTTATAAGAATATACTTCTCCCCCTGTTTGAGATTATCTAATGCTCCCCCTTTCTCTAATATTCATCATTCTCTAAATTTCCACTCATAATTTCTATGCTTTTTGGGTGACATGTTTCCTCTACAGCTGTCTAAAAGAATACAAATCACCTCCTTGAATTTAAAAAGTTAGGAACTTGTTTATTTATCCAATAACTCTTTTATCCATCTTCAACTATGCCTTCTCTATCCATGGTTGCTAAATTAAGATGATCCTATTGATATCTTTGTGAGAGTCTTTTCATCTTATTTCTCCTTCTCAAGATTTATAATTGTCATAACTAAAATGATTGTTTTTCTGCTGTTTTCCATACTTTGCATGATAAATTCTTCTTATTGATATCAATGGTAATTGGATGCTCATAAATTTCATAAGTAATGTGCAATGGTTGATATATCTTTGAATTTTCTTCTCCATGGAGCTTTAAAAGTTTATTGCAATGATTATCTCTCCTAAATTCATGATTCTCTTCAAAAAATTTTATGAGTTGCAATTTGCATAAGCATGGATTCTTCCTTCTCATTATTTTTCTCTCAAAAGATAACTCCTCTTTTCACTTCCTTGTCCTCCATTTTTTAATACATTCTATAGACTATAAATAATCTATCTCTTGATACTAAATTTTGTTCACATTGAAGCTTTCCTCTTTTATTACCTTCAAGGCAATATATTCTTCTCTATTGTTATAATGAATTTGAATAACACTTTTATTCTCTCAATTCTTTAAGTCTCATCGAAATACTTGCAAATGCCATTTTTTATGTGCATGGGCTATAAGTATTCAATATTCCATCATCTAGGATCTTAAACACTTCCCACAATTATGTATATTCCAATTCATTACTTTCCCTTGATACCAATCTATTGGAAAACTAGATTCTTCTCTTCAAGTTTTGTGATAATTCATGCTTTGAATTATATTCTACATGGGGCTGAATAATTATTTCACTTAGCTCTCCCTAAAATTGTGCTTCTCCTTATGATCTAGGAGATATCTCTTGTGCATGTATGAATTTTGCACTATCATAGATTTATGCTTCTCATTCTCTTGTTCTTGTTTCCTTCTCCAAACGTTTATAGATTTTACTTCTTGTTTGGTCATGGTATCTTCCATCTTATGTTGTCTAGGTGATTGCACAAAGCTACTTCTACAATATCATGAAATATGTCCATATTTATTACATTTGTGGCATAAAACATTGTAGTTCACTAGAGGAACATATGAATTATAGTCTCCACATGTCCATTACTAAGAATTTTTATTTTTGTTCCATCCATCATTATATCTCATATGTGTTCTACAATATTTTTCCTTGTAACCAAAATGATTGCATGAATAGAAATAGCCATAGAAAGAATGTTGGAACTTGGATGTATGCACTTGTCTAAGAGGAAAGGACTTATCGAGATTGTATTTGCTAGGTTTATGAGTCTTTTTCTTCTTAATACCTTCATTTTTTATAGAGCTTTTGAAATTATTTTTGAGGATTTTTGTCTTTCCCTTATTTGTCTTCTTAGGAGTATTTTTGGAATCTTCCTTGAATGTTTGATTTTATTTATAGCCAAGCCCTATTTTATTTGATGGTGACCTTTTCTCATTAATGATGTCATCTAGGATTTTTGTGCTCTTTTCAAAATATAGGCTTGTGTTCAACATGGTTGTTGTCTTCTCCGATTATTTCCTCATGGAAACAATTTCACACTCTAATCTTTCACCAATTTATTCCCTTGTTCTCAATTCGAGTTTTACATCTTCTTGAATTACTTTTTCTTCTTCTATTTAGATTTTCAAATTAATAATTAGTTTCTTTTCTTTATTTATTTGTTCTTTCAAATCAATGATCACCTTGATATCTAGGAAAAGGTGAGACCCCAGATCTCTACTTTGAGATTTCAAAAGGGTCTATTTTTTCATAATGGTGGTGGCAAGGGAGTATTTTATCATTGAATTAAAGATTGATTAGGATAGGAGATTGACTTGTAACCTAAAAGTTGAGCCAACGAATCCTAAGCTCTGAATTTAAGGACTTGGAAATGAACTTTATATGAAATGCAATGGTAAGACTAATAAATGATGACCTATTATAATGCAAAAATAATAGATTTGGAAAGTAACAAATAAATTCAGAGTTCAAAAATAGATTTAGAAGAGTTTTATGCACCTAGCATATAAATATAGAGTTATTTTTGAGGACTAAGTTACCTAAGGAAACTATGTCCTTGTAATTGAATCCAAAATCTGATCTCACAGTCTTGTGATGTTTGATCCAAGCCTTATTTCTTCTATGTGTCACTATTTGATCTTCATCGAGTGCTGAGATAATTGAGTTTTCATAAGTTATCAAGTTGTACGGTTTGAATGAAATAGTGAATAAACAAGATTCAATCTTTCTCTAAATATCTTCAAACCTATAACCTGCACATTCATAGAGAGAGGAAGGGTTGTTTTATATATTATATTTCCTCAATCAAACCCCATGTTGGTGTTTCCACCTCCACAATGGAAAATACAATTAAATAGAGCTATTCTTTAGAGGGATATAGGCTAAATAACAAACAAATGATGAATCAACAATTAGTGTAGCTCACCAGTCAAATCTAATTGCTTGAAGAATTGAATTCATATAAAATCCTCAAGGTTTTGAATTGTAAATTGGCTTGATATACTTGGGAGACCTACAAGGGTTAGTCCTCAAAAACAAAATGAAAAAATAAACATGAAAAAACTCACATAAAACTTTACATGATGCTTCAATATTAAAATTTTAAAATAAATATGTTGATTTCTCTTGACATGATAATAAGTGCTCTTGATCACCAATAATTCTAATAAATTCCTATTATATTTCAAATGGTGAAATGACTTGGTATGTATACACAATAATTATAATTTCCTAGAAATTAAATCCCGATAGCCAACATTTGACATTTGAAATTCAAATAAAAAAATGCCGACTCCAACATTTTAATTTTTTGAGCTAAAATAGGGAAACCAAGTTGCTTAGCGTGACTTAGTCCTAGCCATATTTCTCATGATGCAAGGTGTAGGGAGAAAAATATCAAATGTGTACTTCAATTTTGAAAATGGGTTTTCTGGATAAATGTCCAAATGGGCCATAATATTCATAATTTGGGACATTAGATGTACAATTCGGTCCATACACTCAAGAGGGAGAAAACATAGTGTGAAATTATCTAGGATGGTAATTTATGATGCCACATTTATCCCATACTTTGGTGAGAGTATGAACTTATGACAAGACACACACTAAAGTAGAAAATATGTCAAGAGGGGTCCAATTGTCGAAATTTGAAGAGATAGGATGATAATGAATCTAGGGGGAGTATACAAGCCCCCAAGATTCAAGATAATTTGAAAAAAAAAAATTAAGGTAAGGGGTCACACATGTATATAATGTAGCAAGACAACCCAAAAGGTACACAATGGCAACATAAATGCAAAAGGAGGGTATGAAAATCATGAACTATAAAGTTGTGTTATGCTAGGATCCATAGCCAAGGCATTCATGACTCAAGCTAATAAACTCTGATATTTTCTAGGTGAACCATGAATGAAATGCACAATGGGCTAGTGAACTCTGATATTCGCTAGGTGAGAATTTGAAACAAACATAGAAAAATGAGAAACAAACAAGGACAAGTGAGGATCTATTTTCACTAGGTGTGTACCCATGTCAACCATACCATGAGTTATAGTCCAATGCCAATGCATCATCAATTCTAGCGCATCTAAAAAAGTGAAACACAATATTATGCCAACACATCATTAAGTCTAGCTCATGTATGGAAAAAAATAAGTAGATAAACGAATGCATATTGCACCTTAAAGAGATTGCAAAAAACCATACTATGAACAATTATTGTAAGGTATAAAAATGATAAATGTTATGCGATTAGGTCATGAAATCTTATTTGGAAATCTCTATGCAATTGATATGTTTCCAAATGAAGCTAACTCATGATAAGGGGTTTCCCCTATATAGGAATGAATTTTCACCACTTAGGGAAATTCCCCTTTCACACACCCTCACCTTATAAAATCAAATCCAAAGGTGAAATTCCACATCACCCACCTATCTTCCATCCAATTGGCATCTATCCTTTGTGTCAGTGAGAGAATATTTTTTGAGGATGAATGTGTGACATAGAGACGTCTATGCAGTGCACTGCCATTTGTGATGAATTCCTGCGTCTAAAGTTGGCAGAGGCATTACACACTCGATTGGGGTCAAATTGTAACATGCATCTTCAACCAACTGACCCCAAAAATGGAAGATTCTTCCCATCCCACCTTCAAAAACATTCTTCCTTCATTCATTTCATCTCTTCAAGATCTCTTGAAATTCTCTTGGCAATTCAATATCACTCTCTAGCATCTCATTCACACTCAAGCAACATTTTCAACACTCCGTCAACTCCACATTGCAAGTATGAAGCAAGAAATATAAGTGTGGGCTTGGAGTATTGTGAGACCTCCCTTCATCACAGTTGCGATTGTGGTGAATTTTTCAAGTCCATATCTCCTCCATTGGCTAGTGAGCTTTTCGGTGGAGATGGTAACATTTCACTCCTCTCCTTTGTGATTTGATAGAAGTAGGATAATATTGATTGTAGTGCTCTTTTCTATTTCTTATTTCCTTTATCATGTATTTTACTTCATTTATTTCTAGCTATTTATGGAGGTGAAAACACCAAAATGGGGGTCTGACTGAGGCAGGCCCCTATACAGCCCCAAAAAATTTCATTCTTTCTTATGTGTAGGAGGATGTACATTTATGGAGCTAGATAGTGAAATAGCACTTCTAAGAGATCATCTTCATCACCCTAGTTCTTATTTACTTGATATATCATTTTAGTATCTATTTCCTATATTTTATCCTCTTTTTTTACCATCTAGATTAACTAGCTAGGCCATTAGTAGGTTGTTCAATAGTTTCTGCTATGTTTATTGATTTCTAACTGTATCGATGCCAACATGCGTGAGAGACACTGACACACCATGCTGTCATCTTCAAATTGCACTGTCATCCTCAGATAGGGAGTTGTTTGACACACAATACGGACTCTGAAAATCAACTCACCTATTCAAAACCTAAACTTAGGTCTAAAGAGTGAAATAATTACTACATAGTGATCTTCATTCTCGACCCTTTCCCTTTTATAGTGAGGTAAGTTAGAGCAGCCCTCCACTCTTGAATCTCCATGACCTAGAGCCTTGGTGTTGTTGGTGGCCCTCTCTTACAATTTTGATGAACCCGTCGTGAACAATGTCTATTCATTTGTTTATGTTGAGATTATTCTTGTGTACATTGTGATTATTATAACTCTGAGTGTTGTGGAGGTTTATGAGTATCACAACCTAGTCCATGAAATTTTGGTACATTGTTAGAAAAAGTGTGTGACACCTTTTGATGGAGAAGATGAAGGTCACCTGTAGCTTCACCCCCAATTTTTCCACTAGTTTAAGTAATGAGTTTACTTCTGACTTTCCTAAAAATTATGCTGACAAGAAGGGTTTAATGGAAGAAACCACTCGTGTGCCTACTCCTCCATAATCGCCTATGCCTTCATTCGTAGATGACGATGATGTTGTGCATGTTAATACTAAAAGTCTCATGGAATTAGATAGCAGATTGCTAGACCTTGTAAACCATAGAGAAGGTACCAAGCATGGTGAGAGCCATTAGGCTTGCAAGTGAAGTGAGACAATTTCTAGGGAAAGATCAAATGGTTGTAGAATTTCTATGTGGTCTCGCTAATCTAACTGAAGCTTATGTCCCTTCATATAGGCCTAGATCAAGTACCACCCAAGGACAAGTGCTTGATGCCTATGGAATAAAATTAGGTGTTTTCATGCCCACTACATCCATGTGCATGACTGAATCAGGGTCCGCTACTAGTATCACTTCTACTCCTTAGGAACCCCACACCCTCAAGGTGAGAAAAATGCCCTTTGGGTTTAATTTCACTCCTCCTACCACCCCTAGAGGTGGAAGCTCAGGTGGAATGAGTGGTGGTGGATTTGGTAGTGGAGGCAGCACTGGCCTTGGAGGAGGTCATGGAGGTGGATCCAGTGGAATCCCTACTGATAATGGTGGTGTCAGCGGAAGTAACAATGTTGGCCTTAGAGGTGGTGCTGGTGGTGGTGGATTTGGAGGTTCCACTAGTCCTCTGCCATCTAATTACCTTGTTTTGAATGCCCTGCTTTAGAACATGGGCCACATAAAGAGCTAGCTAGTGATTCTCACTGAGGCCTCTACCCAACCTATCTTTTAGCCCTTCTTGCGACATAGCTCGTTGTTGATGAAAATCCTGAAGACTCCCTTCCCAAAAGGAATCAAGATTCTTAAATTCAAAAAGTATGGTGGTAAAGGGGACTCACAAACACATGTGTTTTCCTTTAACGTCATGTGTGTAGGCTTCTTCCATCATGATGAGCTAATGGAAAAATTATTCCCTTAATCTCTTAAGGATACAACACTCAAATGGTAATATTCCTTACCCGATAACTCTATCTTCTAATTTGATCAACTTGTGAATCCTTTTATCTAATAGTTCCAAGCCAACATCAAACCAAAGATGAAATTTTTGGATATTTTCAAATGTAAGCAAGGGTATAATGAAAAGATAACTGATTTCATTACATGGTATCAAGCACTCTTTTCAAAAATCTTGTACCCACTACCCAATTATGATTTGCCGAAGGTATTCATAGGGAACCTATTGAGACCTTGGTAGGTAAAGTTTTCCTTGATGAAGTATCCTTCTTTCGCAAATTTGTGTGTAATGTTATGAGAATATCAACAAATGATAACTCCATTCGAGGGACCCTCATCATGCTCCCATATAGAAGGAAGATCTATTGTATTGATCTTGGGAAACGTAAATTTTTTTACAATTGTAGTAGTTGTGACGAATGATTATGACCTTAGGCATGATAGAAAGCTCACAAAGATAGCACAATCTTATTCTTTCATCTTATAGAAGTTGCTAAAGGATAGATCATAACCTTGGAGAACCCAAAGCCTCTCAAGGAGTGTTATCATGATTGGTATGATGTAAATACCTTTTGTAAGTACCATCAAGTCAACAGACTTGATACCGAATGTTGTATGCACTTGCATCATGAGATACAAGACCAAATTAAGGATGGTAAAATTCATCTTGATGGGAGTAAACAAAATGTGAACAAGTTGGTGGAAAAATAAAATAGTGAGTTGCAGATATGGACCCATTTCTATTGCATTCTGCCAACTTAATTATTGATACCTTCGATTCTACCATTTGACCTGAGGCATACGTTAAAATGGTCATGCTTACTCCTACCATGTAGCCTATGACTGACTCCCTGGATGTGATGTTCATAAAATAGGATATTCCCTTGAACAACAAGACCTCTCCTCTGTACATTCTCACTCACCTCAATGGAAACATTGTGAGGGGGATCATAGTTGACCCCATGAGATGACTGAATGTTATTACTGAAGAAATATTGTTGCTGAATTTTTACAAAGGGAGGAGTATGAATAAACAAAGTCTACCATCTGCACACACAAAGCTCTTTGTCTCAAGCCATAAGGCTCAATAACTCTGTTTGTCCTAGTTGGACCTAGGGCTATAGACATAATATTTGATGTTATTTCAGAGTCAAATTTGTTCAGACTAAAGCTAGGCATACCTTGGCTAGCTTCCATGAATGAAATTTCCTTCATCATTCATAATTGTTTAAAATTATCCCATGAAGGTGTTATGCATGTGGTGCATGACATTGGATACCATTCATTGGTGTCCTATGGAGGCTACTCATTGGATCATTTTCCCCCCACCCTGGTTGATCTGCTCCCCCAGAGAACGAACCTACTTTATAAGAACTATGTGAAGTATAATACCAGGGGTAAGGGACAACCAAAACCGAGCCTTCTCGTAGTGCAGCAACAAGTTGTCCCCTCTTCTTGAAAAGGAAAAGAGAAGCTAGTCTATTCTCGGAGTGCCTCTCCCACTACTCTTTATGAGGAAGAGTGTTGGACATCTACTCCTAGATTCTACTTAAGGAGTTCGATGGTACTCGCTTGGAACTGACCTAATATTAGGATCTCACACCTCTGGTGGAGGAGCACCTTAAAGGTCTTTTGGAAGATCTTGTTGTTTTGGCTTGTAGGTGGTTCTAGCCAACCACCAAGGGAATAAGGACTATGATGTAAAGTCCCAAGATTTTTTTTGATGTGTTTGTTATGGAAAACTTAGTGTAGTCTAGAGCGTTGAAGTTTGGAGAAGCCTTAATGATGAAATTAGGAAAATTTGTCAGTGTAGTCTTGGCTATTTGTCCTAAAAGTTGGAATAGGGCATTAATGATTCTCTAAGCCCAACCCAAGGGTCCTAGCACATGGGGGAAAGGTATATAAGGTCAAAAAACCCCTAATACTTGGGTAAGAGGATTGATTGTACAAATTGAGATTTGAGAAGGAGATTTTGTGACTTGGAAAAGAGCAAGTTTTCATTGAATTTCTATGTTTGAGCCTTCATCCAGTCAAGAATGGATTGAAAGGACTTATCTGGTGCTTTGAGTCTTTCATTTGTGTCACTTACTTAATTTGTGAAGCATTATATTAGTCATTTAATTCAACTGGTTATCTTTTTGCAAGTTTATTTTGGTGTTCTTGGACTCACTGCCTGTTCAGGCCAGTTTTTGTAAATAATGATCCCCACTTGAATTCCCATGAAAAAGCTACCATGGACACTTGGAATCAAGTAGCAGACTATTTTTACAGTTTAAATATGGAGTTTGGAGTCTTTGTGTGCAAGGAGTTGATGCAACCATCAAGCTCTAGGTGAGTGCAAGTGCATTCTGGCTAGTAGCTAGGAGAGGACAGCAGCAAGGAGAGTTGCTAAATGGATTGTTTTGTGCCAATCAAGAGTATGGGAGTGTAGTAATGTGTATCTCAGACATGTGTGTGCAATGAGGAGAGTTGAGGAGGTCATTGAAGCCCTCAAAGAAGGAAAAAGAGCCAAAAACCCTAGAAACCCTTGAAAATAGGGGGTTTGAGGACAATCATATGTATGGAAACTTGTATGACCTAATACCTAATAAATCTTGGAGCCTTGATGGTCAATAGAAATAATATACAAAAACATTTGGGGGTTGTTAAGACTATTTGTGAGAAAATTCAAGAAAATAGGTTCTAGAAGGCCTAATTTGGGAAGAGGGCTACAAGGCCTAAAATTGAGTTTTTCAAGGAAGCGATGGGTAAAATGTGAAAGAATCAAATAAGTTGGATCAGTGAGGATAAAAATGAACAAAGGGACAACTAGAAAACATTTCCCTAGCCCTAGAGTGTTTAGGACACTTTTGGGTCAGTGTGGAGCCCAAGGGTAGTGGTGGAATGGGAGTGATGGTGAAGAATTTGAAATTGGTGGAGAGTCTTACATGGTGAGAGGGGTTTAGGAGTGATCCCTAAGTAGTGTAGAGAGGAATAACCTAGGAAGACCATAGAATAGGTCTTGGGAAGAGCAAGAGTGCTCTTGAGGAATAGGACTCCCCATCAAATTGGTATCAGAGCCAATAAAGGCTTGGGAATTGAGAAGTGGATGTCAGAGAGAAGGGAATCCATAGGAGAGAACACCATGGTGACCAATGTAGAGCTAGCTAGAGATTTGATAGAGCAACAAGAAAAGAATAGACAACTTGAAGAAGTTGTGAAAGAAATGAAACAAAAACTAGAAGAAGTTGCAGAGACTTCAGGCAAGATGAAAGTGCAGTTAGTAGAGGAAAAAGACAAGGGTAAGGACTACATTGAGGAAGACATAAAAATAGAACTTGACCCTCCACTAGCAGAGGAACCCTTCCTCAAAGCATTGAAGGTATTGAGTTGCAAGGCACTTGAAGGTGTCCCTATGTTTATAGGAAGAATGGATGCAAAGTTTGTTACAGAATGCATCGAAGGAATGGAGAATCACTTTGAATGTGATGGAATTATAGAGGCACAAAAGGTGAAGATAGCCAAATCAAGGTTAAGAGGACAAGCATTAACTTGGTGGAAGTTCTTGCAAGAAGAAAGAGAGAAGGAAGGTAAGAATCCAATAGGAAATTGGAAAACAATGGTGGCTAAAGTGAAGGAAAATTATCTACCTGAGGACTATGACATCCAATTGCACAAGAAGAGGAAAAATCTTAGACAAAGAGAGCTAGATGTAGCTTCCTATACAAAAGAGTTCCAAAAGTTAAGCCTTAGGTCTAGAGTGCAATAAATTAAAAGAATTAAGGTTGCTAGGTATCTAAACGGCCTTAGGTGGAACATACAAGAAGAGTTGAGTCTCTTTACACTTACTAATCTCCATAGCTGCTATAAAATGGCTATTAAAGTGGAAGAGAAACTGAAAAAGAAACAAGAATCTAATACCAGGGGTAAAGGAAGAGGTAGAGATCCTAGAGGTGGACATAGAGGAGGTTTTGGTGGAAGGAGAAATGAGAATAGAAGCCAAGGTGATGCTAAGGTTGGTGAACAATCCCATGAGAAAAATAATAGAGGGGGATACATAAGTAGAAGCTCTTTCAATGGTGGAAGATGCAGATTAGGAGGCTTTGGGAGAATTTCTCATTTTTCTTCCATGAAGTGTTACAATTGTGGACAATTGGGTCATCCAGCTTATAGGTGTCCAAAAAAGCCAACATCTTCACAAGGTGAGAAGAAGATTACATGTATCCAAGAAGAGGAATGTTCCAAGTACTTAGAGGTATGTTTGGATTCTGAGAAGGGTGAAAGTCTCATGTTGAGAAGGATTTTGATCAAAACACCTACCGAGGATGAACACAAACAAAGGAGAGCTCTTTTTAGAGTCAAGTGCAAGATATTAGGTAAGGTTTGCAAAGTCATCATTAACTTAGGATCTACTGATAATGTCATCTCAGAGGAGGTAGTGTAGAAGTTGAACCTTAACAAGATTCCCCATGTGTGTCCTTACAAGGTTACTTGGTTGAACAAAGCGCAGAATATACTGGTCAATGAACAAGTTTGGGTTGAGTTTTCTATAGGAAAGTATCAAGACAAGATACTATGTGATGTGTTACCAATGGATGCATGCCATTTTTTGCTTGGAAGACAATGAAAATATGATAGGAAGGTAGTACACCATGGCAAGGAGAACAAGTACTCATTCAAGAAGGATGGAGCGACTTACAAAATTTAGTCTTTGTTGGGAGAAGGGATAGTGGAGAAGGAAGAATCCAGTGTACTTTTGATGAGTGGAGAGGAATTCCTAAAGGACATGAAGGAGGAAGAAGGAGTGGCCTATGCAATCATGTTGAAGCCAAAGGAAGACGAGTTACCTAATCAACTACCTATGACAGCAGAAGTGAAGTGACTGTTGGATTAGTTTAGGGACATCATTTGTGAAGGTACACCAGCTACACTACCACATGAGAGAGCAATCAATCATTAGATAGACTTTATACCAGGAGCAACACTACCTAACAAGGCTGCATATAAGATGAGACTAGAGAAGAATAAGGAGATAGCAAGGAAAGTTCAAGAACTCTTGGACCAAAGGCTGATCAAAAAGAGCATAAGTCCATGTGTTGTTCTAGTGGTGTTAGCACCTAATAAGGGAGATAAGTGGAGGATGTGTACTAATTCTAGGGCCATAAATAGGATAACCATTAGATATAGGTTTCCTATTCCTAAGATAGAAGACTTAATGGACTTTTTAGGGGGTGCTAAGTACTCTCCAAAATTGATTTGAAAAGTGGCTATTATTAGATTAGGATGAAAGAGGGAGATGAATGGAAGTCAACATTTAAAACCACATAAGGGTTGTATGAATGGTTAGTGATGCCATTTGGGCTTACAAATGCACCTAGCACTTTTATGAGGGTGATGAGGAGCTCTTGAAGGACTACATAGGAGTCTTTGTGGTTGTCTACCTAGATGATATTCTCATCTTTAGGAAAACAAAAGAAGAACATATGAAGCACCTAGAACTTGTGTTGAGGAAACTTCAAGAGGAGAAGCTCACCATAAATCTTGAGAAGAGTGACTTCATGGAGCAAGAATTGATCTATCTAGGATTTGTAGTATCGCAAGGGAGCTTGAAGATGGACAAAAGCAAGGTGGAAGCCATTCTTAGTTGGCCTGCTCCCAAGATAGGAACTGAAGTTAGGAGTTTCCATGGATTAGCTCAGTTCTATAGGAAATTTGTGAGAAGGTTTAGTGAAATCTGTGCACCGGTTCTTGACACCATTAAAGGTGGACTGAAAACAAAGTTTTTGTGGACCGAATAAGCTAATGAAGGATTTGAAAGGTTGAAGAGGGAGATAGCCACCCAACCTATCCTAGTTTTACCAAGTTTTGACAAGCCATTCATTGAGGAATGTGATGCAAGTAACATAGTAGTAGGTGTTGTCCTAAGCCAAGAAGGCAGGCTAGTAGCATTCTTTAGTGAAAGGTTGAATGAAGCAAAGTCTAGGTACTCATCCTATGACTTAGAGTTATATGCTTTAGTACAATATCTTAAGAAGTGGAGGCACTACCTATTTCCCAAATAATTTGTGGTATACACCAACAATCAGGTCTTAAGTTACATCAATACTCAAGAGAAGCTCAGTTTGAGGCATATCAAATGGATGGAGTTTTTGCAGTCATACACCTTTACTATCAAGCACAAGAAAGGGGTTAACAACAAGGTTGCAGATGCCCTTAGTAGGAGATTTCTTACCATACAGGAGATATGGCTGCAGAGCACAAGGGTTGAAGGATTCAAATACCTATATGAAGGAGATTCTGATTTCTCAATAATCTACAAGGTATGTACTATTTTTGAAAACCATTTTCATATTGAATATGCAGATTATACTTTACATAATGGTCTATTGTTTAGAGGGAAATGATTATGTGTTCCAAGAGGTTCCATGAGGGAGAATCTTATCCAAGAAAAGAATAATGGCAGTTTGAGTGCACACTTTGGATTGAACAAGACCCTAGACTTAGTGGAGAGGTTCTATTGGTGGCGTAAGATACAAAGAGATGTAAGAAGATATGTGGAGCAATGTGGAGTGTGTCAAAAGGAAAAGGGAACATCAAAAAATGCAGGACTTTATCAGCCATTACCCATCCCAAGTAGACCATGGGAATGCATAAGTATGGACTTCATAGTAGGGCTACCTAGGATACTGACTAGTTTTGACAGTGTGTTTGTGGTAGTGGATAGATTCAACAAGATGAGCCATTTCATCCCATGCAAAACAACACATGATGCAAGTCAGATTGCACACCTATTCTTCAAAGAGATAGTGAGGATACATGGGTTGCCAAAGAGCATAGTGGCAGACAGAGATGTGAAGTTTATGGGACACTTTTGGAAAACTCTTTGGAAGAGGCTAGGAACCAACTTGTCTCATAGCTCAACATATCATCCTCAAATGGATGGACAGATAGAGGCGATCAATAGGGTACTTGGTAACTTGTTGAGATGCTTAACTAAGGAGTATGGACAAGGATGGGAACAAGTGATTCCACAAGTAGAATTTTCTTACAATGATAGCACAAATAGGACTATGGGTAAGAGTCCATTTGAGATAGTATATGGCTTACATCCAAGAGGTGTATTTGAGTTGAGAGACCTAAAAGGTTATGAAGAAATCAATGGTCATGCTGATGATTTTGCTCAGTCAATGAGAGAGGCTCATGAGTAGGTAAAGAAGGCATTGATAGAGGCTAACCAAAAGTTGAAGGCTAAAAGAGATGAAGAGAAGAGAGAACAACAATTTGAGATAGGTGATATGGTGATGGTATACTTGAACAAGGCAAGACTACAAAAAGGCATACCAATTAAGTTGCGGATGAAAAGGATAGGGCCATGTAAAGTGTTGGCTAAGTATGGATCCAATGCATACAAGGTGGAGTTACCCAAGGAGATGTCTATTTCACCTATCTTCAATGTGAAGGACTTGGTGAAGTATAAAGGACTAGAAATGGATGAGGAACAATATAGTGCTGAGGTGAGTAAGGATGTGGAAGAACTCAAGATACTTAATTAGATCAGACCACAGGTTGACAAGATTCTAGACTCAAGGGTGAAGAAGAAGACTAGACACAAGACATACATGGAGCACCTAGTCAAGTTAAGACATCAAATAGAGTCAAAGGCTACTTGGATAGTAGAAAGTGACTTTAAGAAGCACGGAATTAGTGAGGAGCTCTTGACACCACAGGCTCCTTAACTTCCTTGTTGCAGGGGGAGAATGGTGCAGGAGCACCTTAAAGGTCTTTTGGAAGATCTTGTTGTTTTGGATTGTTGGTGGTTCTAGCCAACCACCAAGGGAATAAGGACTATGATGTAAAGTCCCAAGAGTGTTTTTGATGTGTTTGTTATGGAAAACTTAGGGTATTTTAGAGCTTTGAAGTTTGGAGAAGCCTTAATTATGAAATTAGGCAAATTTGTCAATGTAGTCTTGGCTATTTGTCCTAAAAGTTGGAATAGGGCATTGATGATGCTCTAAACCCGACCCAAGGGTCCTAGAATGTGGAAGAAAGGTATATAAGGTCAAAAAAACCCTAATACCTAGGTAAGAGGATTGATTGTACGAATTGAGATTTGAGAAGGAGATTTTGTGACTTGGAAAAGAGCAAGTTTTCTTTGAATTTTTGTGTTTGAGCCTTCACCCAGTCAAGAATGGATTGAAAGGACTTATCTGATTCTTCAAGTCTTTCCTTTGTGTCACTTACTTACTATGTGAAGCATTATATTATTCCGTTAATTCAACTAATTATCTTTTTGCAAGTTTTTTTTTGTGTTCTTGGTGTCATTGCCAGTTCAAGCTAGTTTTTGTAAATAATGATCCCCACTTGAATTCCCATGGAAAATATACCATGGCCACTTGGAATCAAGTATCAGACTATTTTTATAGTGTAAATATGGAGTTTGGAGTCTTTGTGTGCATGGGAGTTGATGCAACCATCAAGCTCTAGGCGAGTGCAAGTGCATTCTAGTTAGTAGCTTGGAGAGGACAGCAGAAAGAAGAGCTGCTAAATGGATTGGTTTGTGCCAATAAAGAGTATGGGAGTGTAGGAAGATGTATCTTAGACATGTTTGAGCAAGGAGGAGAGCTAAGGAGGTTGTTGAAGCACTCAAAGAAGGAAAAAGAGCCAAAAACCCTAGAAACCCTTGAAAATAGGGGGTTTGAGGACAGTCATATGTACGTACACTTGTAGGACCTAAGACATGATAAATATTGGATCCTTGATGGTCAATAGAAAGAATCTACAAAAACATTTGGGGGTTGTTAAGACTATTTGTGAGAAAAGTCAAGAAAATGGGTTCTAGGAGGCCTAATTGGGGAAGAAGGCTACAGGGCCTAAAATTGAGTTTTTCAAGGAAGCGATCAGTAAAAGGTGAAAGAATCCAATAAGATGGATTAGTGAGGAGAAAAATCAACAAAGGGACAACTAGAAAACCCTTACCTAGCCTTGGAGTGGTTAGGAAACTCTTGGGTCAGTGTGGAGCCCAAGGGAGCTTAGTGGTGGAATGGGAGTGATGGTGAAGAATTTTAAATTGGTGCAGAGTATTACATGGTGAGGGGGGTTTAGGAGTGATCCCTATGTAGGGTAGAGAATAATACCCTAGGAAGACCAAAGAATAGGTCTTGGGAAGAGCAAGAGTGCTCTTGAGGAATAGGACTCCCCATCAACCTCCCTAGTAAACCTCTCGAACCTTAGTCCTACATGTATGGTATAAGGAAGTGTCCCTATGGGGAATCCTCTATGTGTTGACCTTTGTGGCCTCCAACCCTTCCTTCTCCCAAATTATTAAATGGGAAGAGGCCCATTGTCAAGGCACTAGAGTCAACTCCCCCCATCATTTATCAATCTACTCATCCTACTCTCATTCAAGAGCCTATCCCTCCATCGAAGATAGCTATAGTTGATACTGATATGGATGAGAAGGATTCTTTCATCCCTTTGCAACTCTCGACCTTTAGCTCAAAGATTCATAGAAACTACCTTGCATGTGAGTGCAAGCGTCAATGAAAGGATTTGAAAATTGAGTAGGACTTTTTGTAGAAGGAAGAGGAAATGATTGCACCTATGTGAGGGTCTCCTACTATGTCCTCCTATCTCCTCCCCTCTACTTCTATTCAATCGAGTTAAGTGTCACTTTTAGCTCCTGCTATGAGCATGAATGTGCCTGACCCCAAAATGGTGTAGGTGTTTATTGTCCACTTGACTGAGCCACCTTGTTGATGTCCCTTTTGGACATCTTGCCATTTCCTAAACATGTGGACATGTCAAAAACCTCAATGGTGTCTGTTATGGTTTTCTCCTCCTCCTCCTCTATGCCTCTTGCCTCATCTATGGGGATTTCACATCCCTTGAAAAATAAAAACGTGGAAGTTGGCCCTTCAGCAATGGAGGGCATAAGAGGAGCCAACCTTCTCCAAAAGGTGGTCCTACACTAGCTTATCTCATCCTTGTGACAGAACCAACTTCAACGAACCCTGAATTTTTCACCACTCAGTCAGCCAAGTGGTGAATCTTAGGCCCTGTCCTCTCCATCCATTGAGGTACAACATGGCACTCCTATAAAGTGCATGTTGAAATCTCTCGACAAATTTTTGGCCTTGTTAGCGATCTTCATGAAATCACTGACCATAGCTCCATAAGAGCTAAGTGGAGAAGACCTTGTGGGGGCTTCTTACTTAGCCCTTTATGTGAGAGGGTTGGAAGCTCCTCCCCTTAATATTGCATCACTGTAGGATCATCCACCTTCCCCTTATAATTATCTAGATTGGGAAGCAAACAACCTCTTGGTCGATGAGTGTTAAGGGGAGGCCCCTTCTTTATCTGTATATTAGAACTGTGTGTGTAATGTGTTCCCCTGTACTTGTGCTATGTGTTCCTGGATGACCCTTGTCACCCTTGTTGGTTCTTGGATACATGAGTGATTTTATGTCGTGAACCTTCTTCTATTTGTATCATCATTCTTTCATGTTTATGTTTGATTTTTGGAAAATTGGGATGATGCAAAGTGTTAGGGGCATTTAGGCTTCCCTTCCATGTTGTCCCAATTTTTTATTTTTACCTGGTTTTTGGTTCATTCTTCTTGATCTTGTGAGGATTGATGATATTTCATCTTGCACTGCCGTTACCTATTATTTAAAAAATCATGAGCAAATCTAACCCCACAAAAAAAATCCCCCTGTGTCCTCTGTTTGTGATTATTTATCTTTCACTCTTTTCTTATCTTTCTCTCTTCTTTTATTGTCCCTTGTATGTGTGATAATGTTTCTTTCTATGATACTTTGATTTTCAAAAAACACATTAATTTCCAATTAATATTTTCTCAAAAATATTTAAAACCTTTTTTCAAAAATCGCATTGTCGACTTAGACCCCTAATGGAACATTTTTCCTTCATCTTGGGTTTGCAAAGAAAGAGCTTGGAAAGTTTACTCTAAGGAAGCAATCTTTTCCTATGGGAGAAGCCTTGACCTTACCCTCATAAGGGGGCATTTTATTCCTTTTGAATTCCTTGATGAAGTGAACATCTTTATAAAGTATTCCTTGATGATGAATTAATTTGAGAAGAAAACATATATTTTATACTTTTAAATAATGTGTCCCTTGAGTGGACCCCTCTTCATTTGTTATTCCCGGGGGACCCCTTTGAAAGTATTCCAACTTGTCAATGGTCTACATGAATTCCCACTTGTTTTCTTGTGTGGCCGCTTTGTTTTGTGACATGGTTTATCTAGAGATAGACATGGCGCTTTGGATGTGCGCCTGTGGAACCACTTTCTAGTCTGACTTTGTGTAGTCCCCTGCATTGTGCTTCCTTCATGTGAGAGATCTTGGGGGTTGCCTCATTCCAAGTCTATAGGCCTATAAGGCACTTACTTCATGGGGATTCCTCCATGTGAGAGATCTTGGGGGTCACCTTCTTGCAGGTCTATGGTCCAATAAGGCGCTTACTTCATGCGACCTTCTTCATGTGAGAGATCTTGGGGTTTTCCTCTTTGTAGGTTTGCTGGCATGTGAGATGCTTTCATCCTGCAATATTTTTCCATCATTGGTATGAGGGCCTTCAATTTACTTTGTCCAACTTCATAGTTTTGTGGGACTATGGAGTTTTTTGTTCAAAACTCCTTAGGGAGAGTACCTATGGAGTCCTTTGCTTGTCCTATGTTTTTGAGTTGGCTAGATCACAGTTTGCTTCCTTGATGGTTAAGGTATGAATTTCTAACCCTACTAACTATTCAAAATACTTTATCGAATCAATCATTAGTATTTGTGCTCGCTAAAGTGGGGGAAAATGTGTAGGAGTGAATTTTCACCCCTTAGGAAAATTCCTCTTTCATATACACTCACCTTAGAAAACCAAATCTGAAGGGAAAATTCTACATCACACACCTACCTTCCATCCACTTGACATCTATCCTTTGTGTCATTGAGAGAGTATTTTTTAGGGATGAATATGTGACTCATAGATGTCTATGCATTACACACCCAATTGGGGTTGAATTGTAACATCAGTCTTTGACCAACCGACCCTAGAAATGGTTGATTCCTCAAATCCGACCTTCAAAAACATTCTTCCTTCATTCATTTCATCTCTTCAAGATCTCTTGACATTCTCTTAGCAATTCAGTCTCACTCTCTAGCATCTCATTTTCTCTCAAGCAACATTTTCAACACTCCATTATAGCAACAACACTCCATCCACTCCACATTACAAGTGTGAATAAATCTATAGAAGTGTGGGCTTCGAGTCTTGCGAGACCTCCCTTCATCATAGTTGTGGTTGTGGTGAATTTTCCAAGTCCATATCTCCTCCATTGGCTAGTGAGATTTTGGGTGCAGATGGTAATGTTTCACTCCTCTCCTTTGCAATTTTATATAAGCAACATAATATTGTTTGTAGTGCTCTTTTATATTTCTTCTTTTCTTTATCACGTATTCTACTTCATTGATTTTTGGTTGTCCATGGAGGTGGAAACATCAAAATAGGGGTCTGATTGAGGCATGCCCCTATATAGCCCCGACAATTTTCTCTCTTTCTTGTGTGTAGGAGGGTGTACGCGTGGAGCTAGCTGGAAAAATGGTGCTTCTATGAGATCATCTTTGTCACCATAGTTCTTATTTGCTTGCTTTATCTTTTTAGTATCTACTTCCTATATTTTCTCATTCTATTTTTACCATTTAGATTAACCAGCTAGGTTGTTAGTAGGTTTTTTGATAGTTTCTACTATGTTTACTATTTTCTAATCATATAGACATCAACGCTCCCGAGAGATGCTAGTGCATCATATTGTTGTCCCAAAAATGAATTGTCATCCTTATACAAAGAATTGTCTGAGACACAGTATGAAATCCAAAAACTAGCACGCCTAGCCTAAACTTGAACTTGGGTTTGAAGAGTGACAAGAGTACTACATATTGCTCTTCATTCTCGACCCTTTCCCTTTTAGAGTGAGGTAAGTTAGGACAACCCTTTTATCTCAAATCTCCATGACCTAGAGCCTTGTTGTGGTTGGTCCCCCTCTCTTACAACCCCCAAAGTAATACAACAAAAAAAAAAGATGAACATATAAGAGATCCACGGATTTGGGGTCAGTATACATATTTTCTACCATAATTTAAAAGAGATCAAGATTGACATCATCCCATAAATACTCATGTAACTATGAACACAATGGAATAATGACACATAGAGAAAAAAAATATACTTTTGGGTCAACATTAAAGAGACCTAAATGTCTCAATTCTTTGCATCATCTCCAAAAGGAAAGGACAAGACAACAAGAACAATGTTTATGACATAAATAAGATGTTGATACAAATAGATGAATATCAGGATAGATTCATTTTCTTTGTATCCTTGCACCAACAAAGCAACAAGGGTTATCTAAAGAAAAAACTCACAAATATAAAGACACACCAAGTAGCGCAACATGGGAGATCACATCACATGCAAGAAAACACAAATAACACATAAACAAAACATAAAGGATTACTACACATACAAGATGATCTAAATAAAATTCTCTACATCATATTCTTATTCATCATATATGGAAGGAATAAAACTAGCCAAAGGGAATACAACAAGTTTTGTATTAGGAGCATCACTAGGTTTAGCATGTGGTGAATCACTCTCATCAAAAGGATCATCATGGCTGCCCCCATCAAAATTCATAGAATTTTAAAACAATAGAGATAGTTCCTTATGCACTTGTTCATCAATATTAACATCTTACTTCTAATTATCCAAATTTATCACAATGGTCGGATTAGTGACAATGTCATTTGTATGTTCTTGGTTCACTCTTTCTTTTGGTTGAGAAAAGTAAGGTTCAATGTCATGTTTTTTTGAGAGCTTTAATTCATCTTGATTTGTTTGCATAGGTGTTGATCACCAAGTATTGTTTTATTATTTTCACCCAACTTATGAGAAATAGCATGATGTCTACACCTACAATATTTATCATTTTTATTTATTATTATGTCAAATTCAATTTGTGAAGGTGTAAAAGAAGGTTTCACAACCATTGGTCTCTTTTCTTCTCTTGGGGAGAATTGAAGGGATCACCAAGGGTTGGGAAATTATTATCTATTTAGGTCTATAAAATTTATCTCTTTTGGTGGTACAAAGGAAATATTCTAATTGTCTCTTGGTCTTTTGTATGATATTGGTGGAGGAAATTTAATAGCATAAGTACCTTGTGTACTCAAAAGAGTATTTTATTCAAACATGGGTTCATCCACAACTCATGGGCTAGGATGAACAAATATAGCCTTGTAATCCTTAGGAATATTTCTAAGGGATAAATTTTCTATGAAATTTACCTTAAATTTTTGATATGAACTAAAAAGGAAATCCTCATGAGGTTTAATAGGTTCCTTGGGTTGAGGCCAAAAATAGTCTAATGAAAAAATTTCATGGGAGGAAAAAGGATTAAATCCACAATGACGCATTGTATATATATTTTTTTCAAATGGTAACTTTATACACTTATGGGTTACCAACAAAAAAATATCCATGGAGTGTATCCATGTGTAACCTAGCTTCACAAAAAAATGGTTTGATGTCGGGATGATGGAGAATGATACATCTATATTTTTAGGTCTGAATTTAAGAGGTACAGTGATCAAGCCTATTATAGGGCACTAAAAAACATTATGAGTATTTAGCCATAATTTTTATTGTTCATAAGAATATTGATAAAGCTCATTCAAATAAAATAATTTCTTAGTAATCACATTCTCTAAGCACACGAGATCAATGAGTATTCCTTGTGTAGGTTTATCATTGATACATTCGGTGATATAGAGAGGACCATCTTACACATGTATAGATACATCAATATGTGTGAAAGAAATTTCAAGCAACAAAGTGGTTTGGAAATTATGATCTTGGAAATTTATTAGGTTAATAATATCATTTATATCATTCTTATTATCACAAGCATGCACATAGTTATATGTGTGATTTGGCATTAGATTTATGAAAATTTGAAAATTTTGATTGGGTGGAGCTACAAACTTGTTTCCTTTATCATTAACATCAGTTAATTTAATGTTATTATAATCAATAAGGTCTTTCACTTGATGTTTAAGATGCATACATTATTTTGTGTCATGTCTAAGTGTATGATGATATTGACAAAATGCCTTTGGATTAAAATTTGGTGCTAAAGGTTTTTTCATGGCCATGGTTCTAATTGAAGGTAACTGGATTAGGTTCTTACTTAGCATTTGTAACATGATCAAATGATAAGAGTTAGGCAATTGGTTAAACTATCTATCTCTTGACCAAAAATGATAAGGAGTTGAACTTACAATTGCAACTTGTGTTTCAATGTTATTAGCTATTTGATGTGTGTTTATCTTGATAAAGTTATTGTTTTTATTTTTGAATAGTTGACTATTTTTTTGAGTCACAAATTCTTAATGATTAGTAGGAGTTGATGAAGGTGTACCTTCATACTAAATAGCCGAATTCTGATAGTCACAAATATTCATACACAAGTTTCTAAAGGATGGATATTTCATCAATACTATTTTATCCTCAATGCTAGGTTATAAATTTCCTATGAATACCATTTAAACATTAACATTAAGAATGGTGTATCTGATCTACGAATAAAGCAACTAATATCGCCCTATAAATTTTATCAATTTTTTGTGTTTCCCTTGTTTTTAATGCACTAGATCACTCAATGTTATTTCATGGCCTATGCTTTCTTGGAAATGTTGTAGGAATGCATCAACCAACTCATTGAATGAATTTATACAGTTGTTCGATAATGAGAAAAATCATTCCAAGGCCATGTCTTCAATGATTTTGGAAAGATTTTAGCTAGGAGATTATCTTCAAAGATGAAATCACTACATAATGTCATATAAGATGATAAATGACTATTAGGATATCCTTTTCTATTGTACTTCTCAAATCTAGGAATTTTTTGTGTTTTATGGCATGGGTGTTTTCAAAATTTCAATTGATAACGAGTTCCTCTTAATATATTGTGGTGGTTTTCTAGTTTAATTTTGACTCAATTATGAAATTTTTTGTTGAAGCGAGGTTACATTTTGTAAGAGTTGATTTATGACAAAATCATTGTTTGACATTTTTTGGTAATTTGGTGAATTTATGTTGGGATTATCTAAATTTTTGGTGGACTACTATGTTGCAAATTTATGAGAGGTGAAAAATAATGAGGTGTTACATGTGATTTCATAAAAAAGTAGCGATTAAAACTAGAAATCCCTAAGCTTAGAGTTATGCCATTAGTGTGTTGTATCATTGAATCTACAATTCGCAATGTGAATGTAGGAATATAAGGTATAGTTGTGAGAAGGGAAAAATTTTCTCCTCCTTGGAATTAATTGTATCCTAATGCTTGAGAATAACTAGCTACAATAGGGATGTTATCATCCACTATATGATCTAGGCTATGAAAGAATTTTACTCCTTTTGAATTGTGAACATCAATTTTCTAAGGTTATCCGCTATAAGAATTGTTTTTCCTACTAAGGATTCAATCCCTAAGTAGTCTTTTAATCCATCTAAGTCTATCCAATTGTTTCATTTTTTCATCAAGCACATGGGAAATAGTAGTATCAACATCCACAAAGGTGGGTGGTTCTGATGTTGTCTTGGGTATGGTAGGATTAGGGATGGAGTCTAAAATGGTTGGGTATTGATAATACCTTGTGTGAAAGAGTTGGAGGACTCAAAAACCATAGTGGATGTAACAATAGCATGAGATGCCATAAGTCTACAACTATATCTCACCAGAGTATTAGAAATAGGAAACCAAGTTATAAAGCTCATACAAGTTTCAAAACAATAGGTGTACCCACTATGAACAATAAATTATTAAATAATCATAGTAAAACAGATAGGATCCAAACTTAGAAAGAAAAAAAGACCAAAAACATAGAGACAATGATCTAATAAAAATTTGAAGCAAAACTAACTGGACTAAGTCACCCAGGGCAACTATGTCTTGCCCTATTTTATCAAAATTTCAAAATCTAAGTATTTGTGATATTATTTTGAAGTTCCTATTCTGTGTGTGTAAGTGTGACCATGAATACTTTTCTAGAAATTGACTGGTTTGTGATAATGCAAGGAAAAATGTATGTATGCAAATTTTTTGAAAAATTTCAAGCAACAAAAGATAATTCTAGATGCAATTTATAGATCTAAAATCCATCAATTAACTAATCCTAATATGCAAAATCTGAAAATGATGATTTTATATAATTTTGATATAAAATGATGCAATTTTTCACTTTTTGAGCTATATGCAAGGTATCTAAATGGATGCAATGACACTTTCAAGTTTAATTTGAGACATAATGTAGATCATTAATGCAATTTGAATATAGATCTGACCTTTAATGACTAAAACTAGCCCTAGTGCAAATTATGATGCAATATAATATGCAATTTTTTGGATTTTTTTTATGATGTAAAAATAAATGCCTAAATGAATAATGCAAAACAATGCGATACTAACCCTAGATCTATGATGATATGCTTCAAAAGGGTATAACATTAAAGCATTAGGCTCACCAAAATGATAAATAGGAAAATGTGAGAGCTTAGAGCTCTGGTTTGGGATTTTGTGAGGGTTTATTTTTCCTTAATAGTGGCGATGAGGGAGCCTTTTATCATTAAACTCAAGATTGACTTGCAACCTCAAAGGTGAGCCAACCAATCCTAGGATCTAAATTTAAGGACTTGGAAATGAACTTTGTATGGAATGCAATGGTAAGACTAACAAATGATGCAAATGACCTATTCTAATGCAAAAACAATAGATCAAGAAAGTCACAAAAAATTTCAAAATTTAAAAATAGAATGAGCAGAGTTCTATGCACTTGGCATATAAATCTAGATCTAATTGTTGAGGACCAAGTCGCCTAGGGTGACTATGTCCTAGTAACTCAATCTAGAGTCTAATTTCATAGTTTGATGTCTAATCTAACCCTTCTTTCTTTCATGTCTCACAATTAGATCTTCATTGGGTGTTGAGATAATTGAGTTTCCATATGTTGTCAAGTTGTATGACTTGAATGCAACAATGAATAAACAAGCTTCAATCTTTCTCTAAACCTCTTTAGATTTATAACCTTCACATTCAAAGAGAGAGAACGGGTTGCCCCATATAGGGGCTTTCCTTAGTAAAACCACGTGTTGGTGTTTCCACCTCCACAATGGCAATGCCAATGAAAGAGATATTATCCTTTTGAGGGATAGATGATAAATGAAAAATGAATGATGAATCAAAAATGAATGTACCTCACCACTCAGATTTGATTGCTTGAAGGATTGAAGTAATACAAATCTCCTCAAGGTTTTTAATTACAAATTGTCCTGATATTCTTGGAAGACCCATAAGGGTTAGTCCTCACATATAAAATGATAACATAAACATTAAGAAACTCACCTAAAACTTGACATGATGCTTCAATATTGAAATGTTGCAATAAATTTTCTCTTGACTTATCTTGACTTGTTAATAAGTGCTCTTGATCACTAATAATTCTAATAATTTATTCTTATATTTCAAAAGGGTGAATGACTAGGTATTAATACACAATAATTCTGATTTTCTAGAAACTAAATCCCATCCCAATAGCTGACATTTGACATGTTAAATTCAAATAATAAAATTATGAATCTGACATAGAAAATTTTGGAGGTAAAATAGGGGGACCAAGTTGCCTAGGGTGACTTAGTCCTAGCCCTATTTTATGAGATGCAAGTTGTTGGGAGAAAAATATTAAATGTGTACTTTAGTTTTGCAAATGGGTTATCTTGATAAATGCCCAAATGGGCCAAATAATTCATAATTTAGGATATTGGACATACAATTAGGTACATGCACTTAGGAGGGAGAAAACATACTGTGAAGTTGTTAAGTGTGAAAATTAATGATGCTACACACCTTTTCAGATTATTCAAGTATTTTGGCCTTTGATTTACACTCTTCTTGAAATTGTATTTTAAGTTGAATAGTTATCTTCTCAAATTCCTCGAGGATTTATATTAACTCTACAATAGTTTCATTTGACTCTTGAATTTGTAGATAAAGTTTCTAGTTCTTCTTTCTAAGTTTCTCAATCTTGGCAATAGCACAATAGAGCTCTTCCTCAAAAATTTCATCATCATCTTCACTATTCATATCAACATTTTCATCACATTATTTTGACTCTTCTTCTAATTTCATCTCTTGTTTTATTTTACTCACAAGATGGTTTTCCCTTTTTAAGATATCATCCTTTTTTTCCATTTCCTTTTGTGTTCCATTTATCACCTTATCACTTTCATTTGATGCATGTTCATCATTTCTCTACTTGTTATTTCCTTTTCTCTTATTTAATTTTCTTTCGTCATGTGTGCTTCCAAAATCCACCTTCTAGAAATTAGGCTATCTTTGAAGGAACTGTCTCTAATACCAATTGATGAGCACACAATTATACCGAGAGGGGGGGTGGGAAATAGTATAATGAAAATTTTGCAAATTTAAAACATTATCAATCATAATATCATTTCATCAACATCAATAATTATACAGATGAGAAAAACATAATAACACATGATATTTATGTGGAAACCCTTATGAAAGAAAACCACAACAAAATAATGATTTATATAAATCTCTTTTATAATATTTATAGGTAGCAACCTACTAGAGGCACCAAACCCTCATTCAATTTGTGAGCACGAACCCACTAGAGGCATCAACCCCTCATTCCATTCCTCTTCACAAATTCTACTGTAACACTCTTCTTGCAATCTGCTATTATGTTGACCATAAATCTCCCATAAAACTGATTACTATCTCCTTACAAATTTTCATATATTCTTGCTACCAACACTGCATATGTTCTTCTTTCAATTATTCATATATTCTTCTTGTGATGAATAATTTTTATTTATATTTCACTCACACATATCACATATTCATTCCTCATGAATTATACTTCATAAAATGAAATTACATTGTTCACTTATACACCCCCTTCAAATTTGCATATTCTCCTTTTCAAATCTATATATGCTAAATCATGTATCTGCTACAATATTTTACATATCTGCTCTTCTAGAATTTATTATTCAAGGTTTCTACTATCTCACATGTCTTTTATATCATACAAAATGGTTGTGTATATGTGATGAGCACACTTTAATCCACACACATAAATATCATTTTATATATTCATATTTAAGTGAGGAGGCATATCTCTTTGAAAGGTGATATCATTTTAAAAGGACACAACCCTTTGTTTAAAAAAACTAACTATTGCATTAACTAATCTAACCACTGCCTTTGAAGGAGTCTTTAGTTTCCACATTTAATATCCTCAATTAATTTCTCCGTTATAAAATGAGATTATATTCTTTAAACGAATTGTTGTCATATATTAATCTCATAAATAATGATCATTGCTACCCCTTCAAATTAATTGTTGCCTTTTGTTGTTTTTTATTTACTGACAAGTCACTTTAAATTTTTTAAATCGTATTACTTCCTATATTTTTGAATAAGAATTTTTTTTTCTTATTTAATTTTTGTCTTATATTTCTTTTATTATATATGATTTTTTTAACTTTAATCATTGTCTTCATTAATTTAATCGCTATATTTAATTATCTTAAAATGATAAATGCTTCCTCCTTTAATATTAATAATTCCTTCATGTATTAATTATTACTTTTCAATTATGAATCACTACTCTTATATTTATTGCCTATCTTATGAAATATAGTTGTTTATATCATACATACTCAATTATTTATTAATCATAGAATTGGGTGCTTTAAATTATTTTATGTGTACCTTCATTATTAATCATTATTTTAATAAGATAATCATTTCAATAATTTTGATATCCTTAATATTATTTTTTTCTATCTTTTTATCATTACATTGGTCTATAGTTTACATCACTACATCTCTGGCATTGTTCTCTTTTCTTCAACTTATCATATGAGTTTTTCTATTTGTTATTTCATGTCTTTATAAATTATCTTGTTCACATCCTATCTTCTCATAGTGTTGTTCATCCATCTTCATATAATCCCTTCAAGCTATTCATATTTAAATATTTTTCCTCCACATCTACTTCTACAAATATTTGTGCTTAATGTACCAACTATGTACCACCTACAATCTCATCACTTTCACATATCCTCATATGCTCGTATGTATACTTTTGATGCAATAATTTGTTATCCAATTGAACTCAAACTTATCTTTCTTACCCTTATACTACCTACCTTTATTTTTTATGGTATCTATATTCCCATTCACTTCTTCTTTTTCATGAGAAGTGTTGAGCTCCATTAGTCAAGGAAACACCATATGCTAATTCATACAATGGGGGTTTCCCTATAAACTCCTTTAACATAAGTGTTATTATTTTAACAATATTTCATATTCCTTTGACATCAATGACAATCAATTTGCAATATCTCATACTCCTTTTCCATCAATGACAATATTTCCAACAATGCGACCTACAATGAAATGCAAGGAAACTCAAAGGCAAATGGGTCAAAATTATGGAGGGGTTTTAAGGAAGTTCTAGAGATTTTTTCCTTCTTTCTCAAAAATTCACAAATGGTGATTAAAACTCCTTGATTTCACCCTTATACTAGCCTATCACAACACATTAAATATTTATTAAGTTTTAGGTGGTTCCTACTAAATGTTTTGATACGTGGGAGGAACGATGCGAGAAGACGTCACCACCATCAGAACCCAAGGATCAGGAATGTTGCAAGGAAAGCATGATAACAGAAGAAAGTTTGATGATGAAACCTCCAAAGGGAAAACAAAATAAATGAATGAGCATCAAGGAACAAGCTCAACAAGGATGGCATGCCAATCCTTAAGATCTTGAAACTCTGACAAGTGACTAAAACACAAAGGGGAAGAGGACAAGGAAAAAAAAGAAGGAAAAACGGGGAAAAAGGGAGGAAAGGGAAAGAGAGAAAACAAAGGAGACAATAAAGAAAAAATAGAAAAGGAGGGGGTCCCAAATTTTCTAGAAGAAAATGGGATTTTGATGCAAGGCACAACAAATAGAAACCAACAAACAAAATTCTAGAAGCATTTTTTTATCATAAAATTCTCATAAACCTAAAATTGAAGGACATAACAATTCAATGTTAGGAAAATAAGTTCATATTGATCCAAATAAGAAAAACCATCTTATATTTTCCAAAGATACTTGAATCTCATAGTCTGTAGATAATGTATTCCTTCAAATACACTTAGTTAAAATTGAATAACTTCAAAAAAATGAATATATAAGTTGAATCTATCTTTCTCCTAAATTTTAGTTTTGTTTACCATATATTTTATGAAGACCTAATTAGTGTGACCCAGGGATAGATTTTGTAGTAGGAATGCATCTATAGCCCCAACATAGATACCTCTAATTCCCTCAAATATAGCTCTACTTCTAGCCAAGCATCTATAGCCCTTGGAAAGGTTATTTGAATCACCCATTCTTTAGTTAAGTATCTTAGCAAAATTTTATTTATTTCCTTTTGAATTCAATGTTTTCACTTGGTATTGGGTTGGGAACCATCATGGTCATTGATAAAGGAAATAATATTTTTTTATTTTTTCCCTAAAAGACCATTACCACCTATCCTTTATACTAATTTTTAAATTATTAAAAATTTGTGAGTAGTAAGATTCTTGTGACCTAGTTCAAAGATTCATTCGCTTCATACACTCAAGCATCTAATACTTCCAAACATAACAATGAATTAGTAAACCTCAAGCTTGGTTATGTTAAAATTTTGAAAAGGAAATATTTAGAAAATTTCATGTGTGATTGATATTTAGACCTTAATTAGATGAACACTCGAGAAAGACTCACACAAAACTCCCAAAAAGAAGAGGAAGAATGAAGAAGAAAACAAGGAAACAGAGAAAGTAAATAAAATAAAACATGACAACAACAAACAAAAGGGTGAGAAAATAAAAATAAAACTAATCCAACTATATACAAGAAAGGATAATAAGTCTCTCTAGGATCCAAACTAGTGCTTAAGAGACTACCCATTGATTGGAAATGGGGTAGGCTCTGCAATCATAGTGTTGATCCTAAATGAGTTTTCTCCTAAAATTTCACATATCTGATATGAGCCTACCCAAAGTTGGTCAAACTTTGCATGGATCCCTTTCTTCTCTTTAGACTTATCACAAAGTAGGAAAAGGATTAAAATTCTATAGGACTTAACTTTGGCTCTTTTTTCAAACCATCTTTTGATAACAACTGGTGTTTTGAAACATTCTCAAGGGTAGTGTTTCTTATTTCTTCTAAGTCTAAAAAATTCATTATTCTTATCTGGGCCTTGTTCATATCTAAATAATTTTCCATGAATTTTAATGTAGGTATCACGAGTTTCATAGAAAATATAGGTTCTAGGCCATATACCAGTTGATAATAGGATGTCTCTAAAGTATTTTTATCCTAGTTATATCCACCTATAGTGAAAATTTGATATGATAGTTCTATTCTGTAGGGTTTTTATGTAATACTTTTTTAATGACCCCTATTAGGTTATTGTTGGTAGATTTTGTGAATCCATTTCCTTGAGGATAATAATTTGATGAGAATTTTAATATTACTTTATGTCCAAAATTATATCATAGTAATTGAGCAGATAAAAAGGAAGGTCCATTTCCATATACCAGAGAAAATGAAATCCCAAACCTGGTCATGATATGATCGTCTAAGGACATGATCACCACCTTGTTCATAATTTTCCTACAACCTATCACTTCTAACCATATTTTACAATAATAAATTTCTATAAAAATGAATCTATGTCCTCTAAAAGAGTGAGGGTTAATCATCCCTATGAATTCTACACCCATTGGGAAAGAGGATTTACCTCATACATGGGCTGCAGAGGCATGGGTGCATTTGTTTCTCAATTGGCTCCAATATAGAATACATGACATGTATTCAAATGTTGAAATACATATTTAAATATTGTGGGACAATAATACCCTTCTCTTAATATATAGTGATGGTTGATTCTACTGAACAGTGCCCTATGCCAAATTTATCATGAAATTATACTAGGACTAAAATAGTCTCATCTTTGTTTAGGCATTTTAAATAAGCCCCTTTGTAATTATTATGGTATAAAGATCCAAAATTAATCATGTAGGATTTTCTCTTTATACTCAAGGATCTTCTCTAGGTTGCATTCAAGTTATTCGCACACATTTTTTACAATAAGTAGTGAACTATGTCCTTATACCATAAATTCAAAGTAATGCCTTGTTGAGAATATTGTTGGCACATGAGCTACGCATCAGCTCCAACTAGAGTCTTTGAGAGCCCTTGGCCTCTCACAAGTTTCATGGGTTGTATTCCATATCAAAATCTTAGAGGATAGCCATCCATTTGCCTCTTCATTCCCCCAACTCATTTTTCATTATCATAGACCTGACTATTGCATCTAGGAAAATCATAATTACCTTGCTTCTTAAAATATAGTGCTAAAATTTATTTACAACTTTTACTATATAAAATAATTTCTTATCCAAATTTAGATATCAAATCTCTACATTTTGAATGAGGAACTAGTGAAAGCTATTGGGCTCTCATCATTATCTTCTCACTTTTAGATTAGCACACAAACATGAGAGTGATTTGAGGTGAAGGTGTAGATGTTAAAATTCTTGGTGTAGTCTAGGCTAGCTAGTATAAGAGAACTAGTTACAACTTCCTTGATCTCTTGAAATTAATTCATCGCTTCTGAGGTCCCCTCAATTTTTGCATCCTTATTTAACATATTATTTAGGGGATGAATAATCTCTCTGAAGCCACTAATGAATTTTCTAATAAAATTTAATTTTTCCAAAGAAGGATTTCAACTCTTTCCTACAATTGGGTAGGGATAGATTAAAGATAGATTCAATTATTTGAAGATCAATTGAAATGAATTTCTTGAAAATTGTATGACCCGAGGGTTTTCCTTGTGTTATCCAAAAATATACTTCTTGGGACTAAGAAAAATAATCGATTCATTGTAGCTCTAGAGGATTATGTGAAAATTATTTAAATGATCTGATATATCTTTTAAAAATACTATAAGTTCATCCATGTATATAATAATACATTTTTTATTAATCCTTTAAATTGTATATCCGTATCTCTTTGAAAATTTTCCCCTACATTGATGAGATTGAAAGGAATTTGTCAGTATGCAAATGTTACTCACTTTGTAGTGAAGGTCATTTTTAGTTTGTCCTCTTCTCTAACCATAACCTATTTGTAACGTAAATATCCATCTAGAAATGACATCGTTTGCGACTCATTGACTATTTGAAGGACCTCATCTAGTGAATGAAGTAGGTAGTTTTTCTTCATTGAAGCTTAGTTGAGATTTCTAAACTCAATGCAAAATATAATTTCTCCATTTTTCTTTCTCAGTGGTACCAGGTTTGTTACCTAGGTTGAATGCCATCCTATAAAGTTTGTTACTTTCTCCTTAGGTCCTTGTTTGCAACAGACTAAATAAATTAATGTAGCTTGAGGTCTAATATTTGCTTGGAATTATTGAATGAACTCACTTACAAGTTGTGGAAAGGATATAATTGAGTTGTTAGGGAACAAAAAATAGTCCAAATACATGTCATTTAGTGCTCTAGGAAGAATTTTATCTTGGAGAGTATCTTCAAAAAATAAATCACTACATAATGTGGTAAAGTTCGACATGTGGTTGTTGGGATCTCCTTTGCTAGTATACTTCTTGAAGTAAGGTATCTCAATGTTTTTACATATAGGTGGTTTTAAGATAGTGAAGGATAATGGACTTCATGTGAAATATGTTGGAGGATTAGCATTGGATTGAATTTATTTCATTTTTATAAGTTTTTGTTGTAGCAATGACATGTTTTACAAAATTTGATTTATTATGGGGTCATTTGATGAAATATTTTGAGAGTGTTTGGAATGTTTAGGACTATGGTTAATGATTGGAGGGTTATATTTTTGAAAGTTAAAGAGAGGAAAAGAAAATGGAGGTGTAGTAGATGAAGGGACAAAGCTATAATTATTCCCACAAGAAAACCCTAAGCTGGAGTTAAGACCATTTCTATGTTGTGTGGTGTATGCTATGACTGGGGGTGAAAGTATTAAACAAAGGCATGGTTGTTGGAGAGGAAACTTGTCTTCCTATTTGTTTTTTATAATTAGTGAGGAATTGGGCACAACAAGAAATTGTAGGAATATGTTCATCTACTATATAAGCTAGGATACATAATACTTCTACCCCTTGTGAATCATTGTTTTACTTCCTCAAGCTATCCACTAATGAAATTGTCCCTCTACAAAATAATTTGTTGCTTAATTATTTTTTATGACTCTAAGTATTTTTTCAATTGTTTAAGTTTATTTTTAGGGACATGGGGAACAATAGCCTCCTAAAATATAGAAAAATTGCATAGGTTTAAAACACATAGGGTTTTATATTAAATTTGGAATGTTTCACCAAACTTGATATAAATAGAAAGGGAAAAATGGGTTGTAATGAACCTACCTATTTTATATTTTATTAAAGAAATGAGATCCTCCAAATTAGAATTAACTTTCAGCCCTTAGGTGAGTCAATTCTATGGAATATCTAGCAATTTCCTTTTGTGTGTGGATGGGGTAAATATGACTGAAATACACTCATGGGAGATAAATGAAAAATACCTAATGATCCCAATTATGCAATGTAACACTTGGACCTTCAATTTAAAGAATAACACTAAGAGAATCAATAACTTCCCTTGATATTTGTGAAGTCTAAATTATTATAAACTTATCATCAAAAATGACTGAAAAGGGGTTTTGGGAGAAAGATTAAAAATATCAAATGCACCCATTCATGACATGTAAAGGTTGAATCTACTATATGAAAGATAGGACTAACAGAAAAAGTGAACCTCTACTAGATCTAAGAAGGGGAAAATATTGTGCACCTATTACAAAATGCTGTTTTTGCAAGTTGTCTTGGGACTCACTTTCCTATAGGCCAATGAGTCCCTTTTATAGGAAATAAAATCTTATTTCATGATCCTCGGGCCTTGGGTCAGCACTTTTGATTCCCCCAAGTCCCACTATTGAAAATTCAGAAATGAATTCAGGATCTTAGTTTCTATGGCTTGACAACAAAGGTGACAACAAATGCAATTTTGACAACTTTCCCAATATTTCTCTTAAAGAGATCTTCAATCCTTATTAAACCTAAGATCAACAACACAAACACAAGAGGTAAAATTTTTTTTTTTGGTGAATGGGGGTTTTCCTTGGTCAAACCCCATTTTGGTAATTAAACCTTGAAATTAAATAATGAAAGTATGAAAGGAAAGATGAATAAACAATAGAATGTTGCAATTCAAGAAACCCTTAAATAAACCTTGGAAAGACTGAAATATTGCATGAGATGGATTCAATGTATGTGGATCTTTATTCTTGAATCTTTCTTTGAATCTTTGACTTGAATGCTTGGATTAGATCTTGAAGCCTACATCACAATGTTAGCTCCAAAAAAATGGATGATTGCAAAAGAATTTGACATGATGAGCTTGAAATATTGATTGTTGTTGTAGATGATTGATAAATTTTCCCTTGAATTCTCTTGAAAATAATATTTTATCTTATGAAAGTTTCCTTCTTGCTATATTTTTTGAATTGATAAAATATCCTTGTATTTATAGATATATATCCTTAATTTCTAAAAAAATAAACATTACAAGTTGACATTGAAATATGAATTTGGGGACCCAAAAATAACACCAAAATTATAATTTAAATTTAGGTTCAAAGGCCATGAGAGGACCCATTTTCCCATGGAATAATGGGTCCCAAGTCACTATTCCTTGAACACACATTGCTTAAGGTGTAGTGTTATGTGTTGTCATCAATTATTGTCAGGTTTCCCCTTTGAAAAATGTAATTTATTAAGGTTCTAGATGAATAATAGGGATTATTAAGGCATAATTAAGTCCATTTAGTTAGGAGCACCCAAAAAAAGTGTGAAAATGTAAAGGGGTACATTTTTCTACACTACACCTCCAAGTCCACATAAATATTAGATGATGAAAAAACATAGTGAATGTAGGAGTAAAAAAAGAATTAAAGATAGATTGTGTAGATGTAACTCCTTGAGGGAAATATTTATAAGTCTCAATCTCAACATTGGATGTGATTGTAGTACGAGAAGCCATAATTCTATAACCACATATCATAGGGTTATTAGATATGGGACACCAAGTAGTGAAGCTCATAAATTTATTATAAAATTTAGGACACTTGATTTCTCATAAATGAAGAGAAGAGGAGATTAAATTGATAAAAAATAAGACATTTTTTTAGAAAGGGAGAAAAGGTCAGAATAGAGGTCATAGAGATAGATTTCTAACTAAAATTTGGGAAAAAACTTGTTAGAAAAGGGTATTGGTCCCCTAGACCAGACAATTTAAAAGTCGATCAATGAACTACAATGTTTGAGGATCTTAGGTTGCATAGGGTCAGATCTAAAAGAACACAAAATTTTAGAAATATATGGAAACCTAATTTATCTATGTGAAGCACACACATGCCTAAAGTTTTATGTTGTTGGAGAAATGTAATATGTTTAAAAGACAATTTATAGAATTTTAAAATTATTTGACTAAATAATGTTTTCTTGCAAATGTTAAAAGATAACACTTTTTGATCTTTTGAAATGTACCATAATATGAAAATTTAAAATTTTTCAATGTTTTTCACTAAAATGTTCATGCACTTTTAACAAATTAAAACAACCTAGGATTGTACTCAGATTAAACAATGAGAGATTTATGATTGCAATTTTTTTTGCAAACATTACAAGCATCAAGTTCTTAAAAATATTATGTGGGAAATAGATCTAAGGTATAAATCACACCTTTCCCAAAATTACATTAGAGAGGAACAAAAATTGATGACATAAGGCCACTTGGATACTATCCTAAATGGAAGAGACAAAATGGTAGATTAGGCTGTTGGTTCTCTTTCTGTGTTTGTGGGGTTGATTTGATTGATTAGGAATTGAATTGATTTGATTATGTAAATGCACAACTAGTTCAACTATGAATCTAATTTAAACTGATGTGATTTTAGAAAATTACAAAACCACAACATAGAAATTGATAACATAAAAGTAGAGTGTGGAGGTAGAGGAACCTGACATGGAAATTTAGGCTAAAATGACCTAGTCTAGGGTTGTCGTTCCCTAAACTAGAAGATACACATCTCTAGAATCTATTAACATGTACATGTATGTCATAATTTGTAGCATCTTTTCTCCTAGACTTAGCTTTTGGACTCTATATATTGATGAATAATCCTTCCTGCCCTAAATTTTTGAAATAGGATGGTTGAATATTAGATATTTCAACTAGGTCTTCAATATTATCCCAAATCCAATTTAGATCTACCACCTGCAAATAAGAAAGGGAAGAAAGGTTTGTGCCATTTAGGGGCTTACCTAAATCAAAACCTGTTTTGGTGTTTCCACCTCCCCAATGGAAATGATGATGTGAATAGTGAACTTACCATTGGTTAGGCAAAAGAAAATGGATGAAAACAAGTTGTAAATGACAAGTGTTGCAACTTACCACATTATCTAATATCATTGATAGATTGAATTCATGATGCACATCTCATGCAAGGAATTTTTTTTTATTGATAATAAGTCCTGCAAATGTTATTACTCATATAAAAATAAAATAAAAATGAACAATTTTACTCATAAACTTGACACATTCCTAACATGAATCTTGATTGATATATTTTTTTGTTGTAATAATGTTGCTAATTCTACTCTTGACAATTTTCTTAGATGTTTATTAGCTCAAAGTTTCATTAGACTACCTTCTTGATTGATTCTAGTTTCAAATGGTAAAAAAGATTTTCATTTACATGCATTTCTTCATTTCTCACAAAATTAACTATAAAAATTTGACAAATGGATTTGAATTTGCAAACATAATTTTAAAAATAATAACTTATTCAAAAAATTTCCAAAATAGCTTGGTCAAGGGTGGTGGCTCCCTAGACCAGACCTATTTTGGGCTTTTATTACTATTAATTCCCAATTATATCTTTATTTTTTGTGAATAATAATAAAACAAATAAATTATTAGCATTATTAGGTCCATGCACATAAGGGGGAGCTAAATCTAGTGTAAAATTTTCAAGGTTGATAATTTATGATGCTACACTTTTTTTTTCTCTACACAACTCACTATCTCTATCTATTTTTCCTCCCTCTCTATATTTCTCCCTCTAGATTTATCTATCTATCTCTCCCTCTCTCTATCTCTTTATATATTTCTACATCTCTCACTCCCTTGATATCTCTCTATATATTTTTTCCCTCTCCCTTTTCACTATATCTATCTATTTATCCCTCCCTCTCTCTATCTCACCATCTATATATCCATCAATCAATCTCTCCCTCTCCCTCTCTATATATATCCATCTCATCCTCTCTATCTCTATCACATTCTCCCTCTTTATAGATCTTGTATAATTAGTTTATCATCAATATGTATGCTATAACCTTTTAAAAACATATTAGAAAGTGGTGAAAGTGTGGATTTATTTTTATTTACCCATTATATCAACTTCTTCTGAGGTAGTTCCAAAAAATTTATTGTAAATATTTCATTGGGATAAAAGTGTAGTATGTTCATATAGAAGTTAAATATTTTATTCTTTATCATCTATAATATGTTTATACTTTATATCTTCCTTTTAATACTTGTAATTTTTTTCATTAGGATCTCCTAAAGGTGTAAAAATACTAGACCCTTTATGCATATTAGTTTTATTTTGAAAATTTGAGATACTTGATGTCTTTCTTTTTTGAGTTCTTTTAAATAGGACTGTGAATAATAAGTTTAGGTTTTATCATTATAGGCCCACTTATTCTTATAAATCTTCAATTATTCTCTCTTTTTCATTCTAGTACCATTTGACACATCGATGTAATGTAAGGTACTTATTATATTTTTCTATATCAGATCTACCAATTAAATTATTAAATATCCTTGAATAGGATAAATGTGATATAAAATTTATTGACTTTTTTAACTAACATTTTAAGGTTTCATAATCCATCCCATATATTCATTGACTATGTCATTTATCATTTTTAATGATAATTTAGAGTGTTCATAAGATTGTTTAATATGATGGTTAATGAATAATTCCTCCATCCAACCATTCAATTGAAAAGTTCGAAAAGAATTTACATATATTTTTAAATTCTAAATAGCAAGAAACACTAAATGCTTTCCTCTATTCTTAACACTAGTTACTTGTATCATATTGTTACCGATCAAATAATATATGATGTAATTGAGACCAACATACAATGTTATGTAGATTTCCGTTAACCTCTATGATGTTCATCATATACCTTAGGAAATTAAATAGATAGACCCAATGGACTCATGAGAGGAAGATAAATCATATTAGCACTATTTAAAGTTTGAAGAAAATTTTATAAAGGTTGATTCTACTCAATATCTCTCTATATCAATCTTTCTATCTCCCTCTCTTATTATCTATCTCTATCTTTATCAGTCTATTTATTGCCTTATCTCTCTATCTCCATCTTTCCATATCTATCATTTTCTATCTCTCCCTTAATCTCTATATCCCCCTCTCTCTATCTCTCCCTATATGTCACTCTATACCATGTTTTATATATTTACTTCTATGTCACTCTATACCACTCCCTGTCTATTTTTATATATCTCCCTCTACATATCTATATATCAATGTCTATTAATCTCAATTGAACTATCCCTCCCTCTCCCTCTCCCTCTCCCTCTCCCTATCTAAATATTATCTCTATCTCTATTTCTATCTCTTTGCCTCTCTACATATTTCTCCCTTCCTATAGATATCTCACCATATCTTCCTCTCTCTATCTCTCTATCTTTATATCTCTCTCTATCTATCTTTATCTCTATCTCTCCCTCTCTAAGTATGTTTATCTTGTATTTATACACATTTACCCCTCTCACTATTTATCTATTTATCTCTACCTCTCCATTTCTATCTTTATATATATCCCCTTCCCTATGTATATCTCTCTATATTTCTCACCTATCTATTTTTATCTTTATCACTTTCTCTACCTATCTCTATCCCTCTCCCTCTCTATTTTTCTCTCTCCTTCCTTTCTCTCTATTTTCTTAATATCTCTTGATGTGCCTTATCTCATCCCTCTCCATCTCTCCCTATCTTTATCTCTTTCCATTTATATTTCCATCTCTCTCTTTATCTATCTCCTTATCCCTACCATCTCCCTCTTATTCTATGTTTATTTATCAATGCTTTCTCTATCTACCTCTAACTCTCACTCTCTTTCCATATCTATATCACTATATTTATCTCCATCAATATCTTCCTCTCTTTCTCTCTCATTTTCTATATCTATCTCTCCTTCTCTACTTATATCTCTCTATCTATTCCTCTTTATCTATTTCTATATGTACCCTTATCTCTCTCTCTCTCTATTCCTATCTCCCTTCCTATATATCCCTCTTTGTCCCTCTAAATCTATCTTTATACCTCTCCATCTAGGTATATATCTCTATCTCTCTATATATCTCCCTCCAAAGTCTATCTATCTATATCTCCCTCTTGATTTCTTTCTATATAAATTATTGTGTCTATATTTACTTTTATCTTGTTGGAGTACAAGACCACTTAAAGGGGGGTTGAATCAGTGGTCTAATGAAGAATCAAATTTTAATAGTTAACCAACATGTATTATGAAAATAGTTCCATTTAAAACACTTCAAACATTATAGATATTGAATGTTGAGGGATTCACAATGATATGTAAGTAAAAACATGATACTTGAACAAAGATTACCTATCAAGAAAAATATGAAAAAACCACCAAGAGGAGACATAACACAAGTTTTATGAGTGGAAAACCATAAAAAGGTTAAAAACCACTTTGAAAATAAGTTGCATTGAGCCTCACTAGCCAAAGCCTCACTGGTTACATACTATGCCTCACTGAAAAATCCTCACTAGCCAAAAACCTCTTTGGTTACAAATTTTATGCCTCATTGGAAAAACAATATGCCTCATTGGAAAACATACATCACTTTAGAAGAAATAAAAGAACTCATGTGATTACTCTATTTCCAGATAATTCACTGCTTTATCTCTACACCACCAAAAACTACATCTCCCTTATTCACACTTACCACAACACTTTTTCAACA
Organism: Sequoiadendron giganteum; assembly: GCA_007115665.2. Classification (NCBI taxonomy): domain Eukaryota; kingdom Viridiplantae; phylum Streptophyta; class Pinopsida; order Cupressales; family Cupressaceae; genus Sequoiadendron; species Sequoiadendron giganteum. Next base: position 120,117,573 of record CM021102.1, read on the forward strand.
ATCCAATATCACATTTGAAAATCACTAAATCCACTAGAAATCATAATTAATCATGTTTATATCACAAAAGTAGAATAATAATTGTATACAATCATAGAATATTGTTATTCATATCTACCTTTACACACCAAAACCATACTCACTAATGGCCAAATGTAAAAAAATTCAATTCCCCTCACCTGACTGTAGGTACTCAAAAAGACTTTAAACATCGTTCATTGATCTTCAGTTTGGAACCTTAATGGTGACGATTGATCATTTCTTTTCAAAATAGTTACATAACAAAACTAAGTGCAATGAGTGTCATAATCCTGTCAATGCTTGAGCTTTGGAAAATAACTATTTTGCAATTTAAATATTGACCATCGATCTTTGTCTCTTGCTAGTCTTCCAACTAAATGATATTCATTGATCTTTCTTTAGATGGTTGAATGTAGATTATTGACATTCTTGGCCAGTTAGACTAAGTGGAAGGGTCAGTTAACCAAGAGAAAAACCCCCTTAAGTCATTACTTAAGTTTCCTTTAACCAGTGATATTAAGTCAACAAGAGAATATAACAAAAAGTAACCTTGTTATAAACTTTGCACAAAGTCTTCTATTTATGGTTTTAGAACAAAATTGCAAGCAATGGATAAACCATAAATAATTCCAAAAAACTTGAACCCTTGTGATTGATCTTAGGTCTCTTGAAATGAAAGGACCATGGTATGCATCAAGAAATTTTTTCTGTCTTGAAGCAAAGAAAAAATGTCTTGAAGAACTACTGAAATATTTTGAAGCAACACTAAAATACATCAAGTATCAATAACTTTGCATGTTATATAAACATAGAATTTTGACACTAAATACCATCAAGCATCAACACAAAAGTGAATTCTATCAAACATTAATACCATGTACACAAGTACATTTATAAATCTTTCATCAACATCTTAGAGAATGAAACAACTCACTGCAACACCAAGAATTGAATGAGAAATTTCCTTTCCTTCTGACCCCATTTTAACACCAATGAACTATACATCATACAACATTCACCTTTGACAAAAAAATGGGCAAGTTTCTCATAACATTTTGTACCAATACCAACAAACCATCATGGAAAACATTCCTTTGCAAGATCATTGCAAGATCCTTAGCAACAACACTAGGAAGTGAATGATGAAGTATGTAACCACTAACAACCCAAGCCAAGTCTCTTTGACATCAGTGACAAGCAATGCCAATTCCAACAAACTTCCCCTTTGGAATTGAAGTCAACATCCAAAAAATTTGCATCCTCCCACTATGAAGATAAGTTTATTGTTCATTATGTAGTCATTTAAGTAAGATTACTTGTCATTCATTATGCCAATATCATGGAAGAGAAAGGATTGAAAGAACACTATCAACAAGTATAAGCTACAACTACACTATCATCAAGAAAATTTTGCACCACTATCACCAAGTAAATTTTATTTCCCCCCCTTTGACAAAAATGAAAAAGGGATGCAAGAAGAAATAGTCAAGAAAAAAGTAAAATATGGATAGAGAATAGCAATTGGTGGATGAAAAGAAGCAAATAAAACCATTGTCGTCACTATCCAAGCATATCAAGGAGCCATTGTTAACTATCAACACAAATTAGGACTTGGAAGATAGAGAACCAACTGTCATACCATTGTCACCCCATCAAAGAACTACTCTAAGCAGCATAGTACCAAATCATTGTAAAATATGGAGTGAGAACAAAAAATCCAGCTTTCAAGAATGCCAAGATGCATATCACCTATCTATTGTCACTTTCTAGTGAGAGAAGACTGTTGCATTGTGAGTACTCCAAATTTCTTCTCAAGATCACTTATAGCACTGTGTTGATAATGTGTAAGACAAAAATAATAGAGTGAAGGAGTAAAGTGAAACTCGTGGATCATCCTTGTAATCACTATCACCATGAAATACACAAAACAACTGTAAATAGATGTATGCATTTTTGAAACCAAAACAACAAGTCATTGTCCAAGTAGAAAGTATCATGAACCCAACAACAACATTTGCAATGAAATTTTGAACCAATACAACCAAGACTAAAATAACCATGTAAGAATGAGGAATAATAGAGCAAAGACATAGTTTCCACCTAAAACTATGCTTAGAATAATCTTTTTTAGTGAAGAGTGGCAAGAGAAATAACACCTAGTCTCTCTCTCAACTGCTCAAAAACCTTCTTGGCTAATGGATTTGTAAAGATATCAGGTACCTGATCTCTTGAAGCTACATAATCCAAAATAACCTCATTTTTCAAAAAAAATTCCCTCAAGAAATGATATATAATTTCAATGTGCTTAGTTCTTGAATACATAATAGGGTTCTTGGAGATATTTATTGCACTAGTGTTATCACATAGAATGATAATAGGTTGAGGTACATCTACCTGAATGTCCTTGAGATTTTGAATCATCCAAAGTACCTAAGAACAACATGAAGCAACAACAATAGATGTTGCTTCAGTATTTGATAAGGACACTGATTCTTTTTTCTTTCTATGCCAAGACACCAACCTTCCACACAAGAAGAATGCTCCTCCACTAGTACTCTTTCTATCATCAATGCACGCTACCCAATCAACATTAGTATATGCAATAAAAATTAAATCATTAGATCTAGGATACCATAAGCCATAATCTATCATTTCTTTGAGATATCTGAAGATCCTTTTGACTACATTCAAGTGAGATTTCTTAGGAGAGGATTGAAACCTGTCCACCAAACATACTACTTGCATGATATCAGGTCTAGATATTGTTAAATATAATAGACTACCTATCATAGATATAAGAGTGGTTTGATCTACATTAGGTGACTCATCATATTTTCTTAAATTATGGCATGTTACCATAGGAGTATTAAAAGACCTGCAATCTTCCATTTGAAACTTCTTGAGCATTTCTTTTACATACTTAACTTGACAAATAAATATTTCCTTGTGAAGTTGTTGTTGGCATTGAGTTTGTTGGCTAGCATTAGATTTCCATTGATGTCAACTAATGGTATAGAAGCCATTGTATATAGCTATAGATTCAGTAGCATTTTCTATAGGAAGTTCACATCGACAAGTAACTTATGCTACAAGAACTTGACAATTTGTAGCTGCATTAGTGTGTAGTTCATGCAATAGGAGCTTCACTGCAATAGAAACTTAACAACTCAAATCAAAGTCAATGTTGGTAAATAGTGAAAAATAATAAAAGAAAACTTTCCAACTAGGACCAATTAAAGAATAGTGGCATGGAATGCACATGGAAAAAAATATGTGGAGTAATGATGACATGGTGAATATGTTAAAGCTTTGGCTGATTGTTTCATTTTTTTGTTTTCTAGGGTTTCTATATGTACATGGTTCTATTTTGCATGGCTAAAGGAGATTGGATTTGTTATGTCATTATTCAGATGTTACGATAGCAAAAGGATAACGTGTAGATAAGAAAACAAAGAGGTTATTTTGTTTGTCTTTTGTTCAAGCATAAGGTATGCTAGTTTTACCCTAAATTGACACATCATTTTTTTCCTTCTCTTCCATTCATTCAAGTGGTTGTCTATATCATGATTTAATCTATTAATTATGAAAAAAATTATACTCTTCTTTATCTTGTTTCCTTGGTGGCCATTATGGTTTGAATCAAAACATATTTTATTGTTGATTCTTTGTAGCTGCACCTCATGAAAAAAATTATGATTTTTTTTAATTTTACATACCTCTTGCAAAATCTAGTGATACCCTAGATAAGGTTTTCCATTTATTACAAATTTGATATTAGATTGTAAGCTATTATGTAACTCAGAAAATCAAGGAAAAACATATCTAATATTTATTTTGTTTAAGAAAAGGATTTTTAAATCCATGGTATCCAGTCTAAAACAAATTAGCAAAATCAAATCATTTAGTTTCTCAAGAAGATCATTAAATACTTGCAAATGGAGTAACTAGAAGAGAATAATATTTAGGTTTAGAATAAATATAAAATAAAAGATTACGGTAGATGAAAAAGTTGCAATAATAGAGATAAGTCATTTGATATGTTGCTACAAAAGTTTATTTGAAATCTACAGAAACTACTATAGGAAGGTCAGATTGTTACTGGAAAAAACTTGCAGATTTTTTTTGTTTAAAGTTTAGGGCTACAAAATCCATTTGTCCCAGTTGAAGCAATATATATCAAATATAGTTATTAATTATTGTTGTGTGTGTATAGAATGCATATGAGTGTATGAGGAGAGAGTGATAAGGTACAAGTGTGGAGGAGATATTAGATAACTCTATAAAAATAGAGTATGTATTTCTGAGTAAAGAATGTTTTTATTTTTTGTAGAAGTATGTGAAGGCTTGTGTTAGTTTTGTAGAGACTTATTGTATGGGTGCATATCATAGAGTCTTGCAGGGTTAGTGCAATAATACTTGCAAAGTGAGTTGATGGTTAAAGGATGAAAATTGTTTTCAACAAAAACAATAAAGACTTTCAAGTATAGAAATATGTTTGAGTTACAAAACTTCATTTGTAAAATGATATTCAAATTGTTATCAAAAATTTATTATTGTGTAATCATTTGAGTGGGTGCTAAGATTAGGGGTAGAAGCTCCTTTGAGTTGGTTCTTAGAAACTAGGATTTGGTGTTCCTTTGGTTCGGTGCCCATAAATTTTAGCAGGAAATATTTTCATTATGAGGCTAGATTGGAGCAGTAGCCTCCACCAACTATTTTCACTGAGTTTTTTTCCCATCTTAGGTTTTGCCTCATATATCATGTGTTGTGGATGCCTCTTGTGAGTTTGGTTTGGTTTCCTTTCTCTAGTTCTTAGTTTATTTTTTTATTATAGTTTGTTGCATTGCTTAGAAAATTGAAAATTGCAGCCCACTGATTCATCACCCCTCTTAGTGGTCATTGTGTTCCTTCAATTGGTATCAAATCATTAGGTTCCCTATTAGAAAGCTTTCTCTAGCTTGGGTAGATTCTAATTTGTGAACACAATGTCTAAGAATGAATCCTCTTGTGTTAAATTACTTATGTTTGATGGCACTAACTACACCTTCTGGAGTAGAAGAATGGAAACCTACTTGTCCTCCTTAGGTTGTGATGTATGGTTGATTCTCAAAAATGGTTACAATGTTCCCCAATATCCTCCTACTAATCCTGATGCTAAAAGAGAATATGAGTTCAATGCCAAAGCCAACAATGCTATTCTTATTGGATTTTTTGATACTGAGTTTTTCAAAGTTATGCACTACAAATTTGCAAAACAAACTTGGGATAAGCTACAAAAGATTTATGAAGGTGATGAGAATGTGAAGGAAGCCAAGTTACAAAATCTCATAGCTCTTTTTGAAGGATTCAAGATGAGAGAAGATAAGATTGTTAATGTTGTAAGAGGGCTTGGTGAAGAAATTGATAATAATGTAATTGTTAAGAAAGTTCTAAGGTCATTAACAACAAGATATGACAATAAAGTTTCTACCATAGAAGAAGCTAGAGACTTGAAGAATTTCTCTATGGATTAATTATTTGGTTCATTATAATCCTATGAAATGAGGACTATGAGTGTTGAACCCTCTAAGAGAGAAGTTTAATTCAACTTAGTGAAGAAAGGAAAAGAGCTAGCAACAAACATTGATCAAGAATAACCTAACAATGCTGAAGAAATTTTTTCCAAGAAACTGAAGAAAGGATTGGACAAGTATAAAGACAAGCTACACTTTAAGTGTTTTAACTGTGGCAATATTGGAAATTTTGCTGCTAAGTGTCCTTATGATAAGAAGGAAGAAAAAAATTCAAAAGAAGAGAAGTCTTCTCAATGTTGAAAGTGAAACATTAGATGATGAAAGTGATTTAGCTGAAGACACTAGTGAAGATGAGAAAGAGGTAAATCTCTTCATGGATCAAGAAATTCTAAATGACAAGAAGATTTAAAATAATGCTCAATCTAAAAAATTCAAAAATAGTAGATAGTGATGAGGAAGATGAAGATGATGTTGAGGTTAATCTTGAAGGAGAGTTGATTTGTTCTCTTAGTGAATTAAACAAGTTGAAGAAAGAGCATACCAAATTCAAGAATATTGCATTAAAATAACAAGTCCAATTAGAAAAGAGAATTGTCACTCTAAAGACACAATTGGAAGAAGCTCAGAGAATGGGTGAATTTTTGAAGTCAGAAGTTGAGGCAAAGAAAAAATAATGTCATGTGTTGGAACAAGAGGTAGTAACTCTGAGGAAAGAGTTAGAAACTTATCAAGAAGATCTAAAGTTGAGAATAAAAAATGAGAGAAACACTAATTCACTAAATGATATACTTGATAAGAAGAAAAATAACAAAGATTATAGTGGTGTTGGCTATGAACATGGTGAGAGATCCAATATGGGTGAAAAATCCAAGAAGAAGATTGTTTTCACACCTGCAATAAGTGAAAAAATTGCTGCCCCAAGAGATAGTGTTAATGTTTCCATAAGTGAAAATGTTGTTGTCCCGTGGGATAGTGTTGCTGCCCCAAAGGATAAAACTATTGTTGTACAAGTTAATGTTTTTGCCCCAAGGATGAGAAGATCTACTACTACTATGGAAACACCTAGAAGTATTTCTCAATATAATAATTGGTACACCCCCAAATTTCATGGTTATTTTCTTAGATGCAATGCATATGGTCATAAGTTCATACATTGCAAAATGTTTAAAAGAGAAACTCCAAATTTCATGAGCAAAAATTATTTTGCACCTTTGAAAGATTTGGATATTATGTATTACCATTGCAATAATCAGGGACATAGAAATGCAGATTGTGAAAGTTTAAGTCAGACCAGTAATAGCTTCAACTTTCCTATGTTCAATGAGAATATAGAATGCTACTGTGTTGTTAGAATAAGTGAACTAATTAAAAGATAAACTAACACACCAATGAGACATTAGATTGAAATAAACTAATTTAGAAAATACAAATGCAAACTCTAAATGACAACAACTTCTTCAAATTTGTCCCATTGTCCTCTATCTCCAAGGATTTGATTAAAGTTATTGGCTCTCAATTGTGTAAGCAGCTGCTTGTTGAAATAACAACTTAGGAGAATGCGATTGATTGAAAATGCATGTGTATTGCTAATAATTTAAGCTATCAAATTGAACTTGAAATGCTAAAATGCTATGATATTGCTAGAATGCTGATATGCTAATTCGAATGCAACTATAGTAACTATGCATGAAATCTAGGATGAAATCTACTTACGAGAAGGATGCATTTATAGATTTTCGAAGGTGAGAATATAGTTGGCGGATATCAATGGTTGAAATTCAAAATTGTCAAGATGAATGATGAGAGATTAAGAAGTTGAGAGAAAGGTGGAAAAATATTTTCAACCCACAAAACCATCCTCATTCAAAAATGGAGACAAACATGGCATTTACCTCCTCATTTATGAAAATTGGTTGAAAGTTTGAGGATAATTGCTAATTAAATAAATAAATTTATTTAATTTCTTGTGACAATGAATTTAGAAGCTTCCACAATTAAATAATTAATATTTAATTATGTGTAAGAAGTGAAAAAGATGAGTAATTAAATATTTTACAATATTTAATTAAGTGGGGTAAAAAATGAAGGATTAATATTCCCTTGTTTGAATTTAAATGTTCAAACTTAGAAATAAAATGATAATCAAATAAATAAATTATGAAATTTATTTAATTTAATTAAGAAGAAAATAACAATAATTAAATAAACTTATTAATTTAATTAAACTAGAAGAATTTAGAAAAATGATCAATATAAATAAATAATTAAATTTATTTATATGTAGATGACTTTCGAATATTAATTATATAATTCATATTTAATTAATTAACAGGTTTGATTAACTGTGACCATTTTTATATGTGTACATTTTGCCCCTCTTTGAAGTGATGTGTTTTATGCATTACTTTAAAGAATTTTGCCCCAAAATTTAGAAATTACCGATGCTATTTGCTCCCTCAAGAGATAAATCACACAATGATGAGGACGATTCGAAAGAATTTAATTGATTTTCAGAGAAAAATTGGCGATTTAACTCTCGAAATAGCACTCTGTATAGTAAAAATTTGAATAATTCCCCACTTTTACCCCCTTAAAAGGTGGAAAAGGTGAAAAGTCATTGTCATTTGAACAGTAACTTGTAGTAATTTTTAGAGCTCTGAGAGATAACAATGAGATGTTGATCCATTATGAGTGCCATAGATTCAAACAAGCCCACCGGTATCAGAGACCAGGTACATATGGACTTCTGGTAAGTCGACTTGACCTTCTGTGCAAATTTTTTTTGATTAATTCTCACACATTTTTCAATTTTATTTATTTTTACATTTCGGTTTAGTGCATGTGAGCCATAGCTTGACGCATCCATGAAATAGAGTCACACATCCAAAGCAGTGCATAGATGTAGAACAGTCACACATAGATTAAATAGCGCATAGGATAGATTAAGTAGTGCATCAGGGAAAGTTGCCCACATAGAATGCTACATTTGCACATAGGATAGTTTAGCACATTGATGAGATAGAACAGTGCATCCACTTGATAGAATCATGCATGGGTGCTTTAGTGCATCCGTAGTCTATTTTAGTGTATAGACTGGATAAAATCGCACATAGATGGAGTCATGCACTGATTGACTATTTTAGTGCATCCATGGATTAAAGTCGTGCATACATTTTTTAGCATATTGATTGAATGTTTTAGTGCATTGATTGAATATTTTAGCGCATCCATGAATTTTTGCCGAATTTCAATCTTTGAAGAAAAATTCATATGTACTTGATGATTGTTGCTAGATTAGACAACTGATTATATGTTTTTGAATAACATCAAGAATAGATTAGGTTGATTTGATAAATTTGTCTTCATGCTTGAAGAACAAATAGTAAAATAAATTTTCTTTCCTATTTGAAAGATAAAAAGATGATAGATTTTCTTTCCTAGTTGAAAGACAAATAGATAGATGTTGAGTCAATTGAATTTTAAATTTGTTTCCATGCGATATGAAAAATAAATAGTAGAAATGATTGATAATTTTGCTTTCATGATTGAAAAACAAATAAAATTTTATCTCATTGAGTTGATTTCATGTTTGATACAATTGATGAACTTGTTGGACGTACTAATTTGATTAGATATTCCCTATTGATTGATTTGCATGATTACTTGTAATATTATAAAGGAGGAATTTAACCTCCTCTAGATTACAGAGAGATTTCTCGCACGTGGGAGATGATTCCTCGATTGTCCCAAGTGGATCTAAAGGTTATATACTAGTGTGGGTTGAGTCCACTATTGAGGATCCCACAATATAGGATGAACATGGCACTATCGACTACGTTGGCTAAGAGGTGGCATAGTGAGCATAACACCTTTCATCTACCCACAGGAGAGATTATCGTGACTCTAGAGGATGTATATAGGATTCTGCATATTCCTATAGTTGGTGAGCTTGTGATCTACGATTAGAAGAAGATTGGAGGGATTGATGTGCTGAGATGAGTCTTCTAGGATCCTCATGTTTGTAGGTATGAGATTTCATGGAAGGATATGGTAGAGAGATATGCCCCACTACCTTCAGTGTTAGTAGGATTCATCGGTGGTTTCCATTGTCCTGATCACAGGTCAGAGGGACTATCAGTTGGTTGAGGTAGGATTATGGAGGGCATGCTTCTCCATCGGACTAGATATGCATGGGGATCATGCATGCTTTCCCATCTATATCATGATATTCATCAAGTTGTTTATTTAGATGGGAAGAGTCTCTCCTGTGGAGTTACTTTGTTACAAATATTTGCATGGGAGAATTTTTCCATCACTCGCCCCATTGTTCGTAGAGATCGCCCACTTGGTTTCCCATATGTTTATGCCTACATAGGTCAACTTATCCACTTGATGCTGGGCAAGTTAGAGTACTAGTGGCACATGCTAGATGATTTAGATATAGTCATCTAGAGACCATATTTGGATTGTGATCTGTGGGAGGTGGATGATATAGAGCTGTCGTATTGCACAAGATCCAGGTACTTGATTGGTCGTACCCCATTTATCATTGAGCGGTTCCTAGAGATGAGGGTCCTGAGATAGTACAAACTAGTACAAATGATGCCATAGGGTGTGGCACACTATGCCAGGCACCGAGAGGATGTGCTAGAGTGGGGGCCATTTGTGATGATCGAGGTTGCCAGAGCAGAGTACTTAGATCCATAGCCAGATTATTGGGCTATACATCTAGAGCTTACAGATGTAGGGATGACAGATGAGTAAGCAACATACTTTTATACTCATCCCTTTCCTATATTTACTAGTCCAGAAGAGCTTGTTGCATTATTGGGAGGACTAGCGATACAGTGGGCATGACGATAGCCTTAGGGATAGGTAGTTGTAGGGCAGCCATAGGATTAGGCACAGGTACCAATAGAGGTAGGGGCACAGGCTGGGTAGGCTAAGGATATAGGTGGAGTATCCATGGATGTTGATGAGGAGGATGAGGAGATGGAGGAGGAGGATTCATAGGAGAATGATGATGACGAGGATGATGGAGGTGGTGGGAGTGGAGGGCAGAGGTTTTTCTTTGATATACCATTTAGTACGAGGCCTCAGACATTGAGAGTGGTGGATCAGTTGAGTACTTCGACTCCATGGATCACTATCAAGGCTCCCACACAGGGACAGATGGATAGCTTGTAGGAAGAGGTTTAGACTATTCAGAGTCAGTTAGCACAGGTTGCACAACCACCACCTCCTAACCCATAGGTAGCTCAGCTCACAGTAGAGTGAGACAGTTTCAATGAGAGATGCATACAGGCCGAGGGGGTAGCTGACAGACTCCTGAGATCAGTTGAGATAACCTCTATTGGAGTGGTTGTAGTAGAGGGATTGTAGACCGCTCGGGAGGCTGAGTATTACAAGATGAGGTACTTTGAGGAAATGCCACCTGAGAGTAGGATTTCCTTCACATAGTCAGGTACTCAATCTCAGACCCATTCACACAACCATACCAGGAGTGCTACCGAGAGTGTGGGTCAGCCAGTTAGACAAGAGATCAAAGCTTTTGGGAGTAGAGATCTAGTGAGACCTACTTCCTAAGGAGACAGTAGTAGCTATGTGCCCCGACCAGATGCCCCTCAGTGATTATTGATTGACACATTTATTCATTGTATTTTATATATTTTGTTGAAAAATTTGATATCCTTGTACCTCTGGACATTTGTTTTGATGAGATTTATGATATGCAGTGGTGATTCGATTATGCATGTGTTATGGATGGTTTATGAATTTTATTTCTATATGCTATGTCCTGTATGATTTTTATGATGATGATGTAAATGATGATGCTTTTATTTTATGATGTATGATGATGCAATCTAAATTATTTTCCTTCATGCATGTAATGATTTAAAGATGTAATGATGTAATGATGAATGATTTTAATGAGATGATATGTCCTAAAATTATATGCATATGATGTGAAAATGATATGATGTATACTAAATGGATAATGATTAATATGGAAATGGATATGAATGGATAGTTATTATGAAATAATATTGAATGAAATGAGATATAAATGAGATGAATATTTAATGAATGATATGCACATGACATGAAAATGGGATATATATGAACTAAAATGAATAATGATGATAATGATGATGAATGAATGATAATGAATGAAATCTTTGTATCAATGTAGATTTTTGTAAGATGATGTGAAATGGATGTAAATGCAATGTTATGAAATGATATAAGATGAGATGAATGATCAACGCATAATATGATGAAAATGATATAATGTTTAAAGATGGATAATGATCATGATAAATTAAAATGAAATCAAATAATGATAATGAAATTATATGAAAATGAAATGACAATGGAAATTAATGCAATGAGATACCACAAAAGTCCAAATGTACTCAATTGTTGTTTGAAAAATGTGAAAATTTTGCCAACCTTCAAAAATCTACTTAAATAGTCTTCTAAATGCAAATCTAAATGAAATAGGTAGTCCTAGAATGTAGTAATGAACCATTCTCCTATTTGTCATTTCCATGTTGCACTTGATTTTCATCATTGATCCTTTTGATATGTTGAAAGTTAGTACAAGCATCAAAGGGTATGTTAGCACCAATGATGACTGAAGTATTGCTTTCATGATGTTTGATATAGCAAGTTAATACAAGTATCGCGGTATAATTGAACCAAGATGACCTAAGTATTGTTTGCATAAACAAACAAAAGTTAACCATTTTCCTACAAAAATTATGAAATTTCATCAATGATACATTGTAGAGTATATCCTATGACAAATTTGCACAATACTAGTGATTAGCTTACAGACAGCAAGCAAAGAAAAATCATACTTCTTCCTTGTGATTCTAGTTTAGTACATCATTGAACCACTCCAAAGATATGATGTCATCAAATGTCAAAACAAAAAATCAACTTATGCTTTAACTTTCTCATTCATTTTATTTTGATTAAGATCATCCAATTTGTTCTAGTTATTTGTCAAAACAGTCATGGAGACTTAGTGTAATTGGACAAGTTTTGTTGTTTCTGATATTCTGATTCCTGACACATGTCATTTCATCTGCGAAATAGCTCTAAGAAGCTAATTTCCCCCCCTTAGTGACCTTGTACTCTGACTTCTGCTAGACACAACTAATGATAAAGATAACCCTAATCATCAAGCCAAGATGAGATCCTTGTCATTTCAAGGAGATGTTGTGATACATGATGAGAATGCGATGGCTAGGCATGTAAGTGATACCTGATGAAAGGTGGATATGGAGAATGTATCCTAATAGATGAGAGAGCCAAAAAAAATTACAAACAATGCATGTTTGCCAGGTTTTCACCATTTCTTTTTATTGCACTTTTTCCTAATTTTATGAATTTTTTTGTTGTTACCAAGACGCATGTGTGCCAGGTTTTCATCAAGGAAACAATTTTTTGTTCTTTTGATTTTTTTGTATTTTTTTAATTTATTTTTTATATTTTTAGGCATAAAAATTCTTCAAGTGAATGTTCTTGGTCGAATCTTCAAACAGGTCCCCTTCTGATGTTGACAACTTATATGCCCCCGATCCATATGTAGAAATGATAATGAATGGACCCAACCAATTAGGTTCGAACTTTCCTTTCTTTTCACGATCCTGCTAATTATGAGGGTTTTCTTTAAGAACCAAGTCACCTACTTGAAAAATTTGTGGTTTGAATCTATGATTGTAGCTATGGGACATAACTTGTTGATATCCCTCCAAACGATTAACTGCAGTTTGACGTCATTCGTCAAGTAGTTCCAGCTCTTGCAACCTTGATACTCTGTAGTCTTCATCATTGATTAACCCCTTTAGTGATACTCTAAGTGAAGGAATCTCAACTTCTAGTGGTAGAATAGCTTTGGCCCCATAGACCAAAGCATATGGGGTAGCACCTGTTGGTGTACGAATAATTCTTTTGTATGGCCACAATGCTGGATTCAATTGGACATGCCAATCATGACCTGCCTCATTCATTGTTTTCTTTAAAATCTTCAAAATTGTTTTGTTTGAAGCTTCAACTTGACCATTCCCTTATGGATAATAAGGTGTAGAGAACTTGTGTCCGATGTGAAATCTTTCACATAATTCATCAACATCCTAATTTTTAAAGGGTCTTCCATTGTATGTGATAATGGAGTTGGGAATACCATATCAACATATGATATAGTTCAAAATGAATGAAGAGATTTGTTTACCAGTAATAGTTGGTAGGGGAATAAATTCAATCCACTTAGTAAAATACTTTGTGGCTGTGATGATGAATTTGTGTCCATTTGAAGATGATGGGTGTATCTTGCCAACTAGATCCAATCCCCACTAAGCAAAAGGCCATGTTGTGGTGAAGGGTTGTAATTCCTAAGCAGGAGCATGAATGAGATTCCCATGAATCTTACATTTTGCACATTTCTTCACAAAGATGAATGATTCCTTCTCCAAGGTCGACCAGTAATAACCCAATCTAACAAGTTTCTTTGCTAAGGTTAGTCCACTTGAGCATGTTCCACAAATTCCACCATGTACCTCTTGTAAGGCCTTTTTCGATTCATCACATTTGAGACATCTAAGGAGGGTACCATCTAGACCACGCTAGTATAAGACGTCAACAATTAAGGTATAATGGGAGGATTGATGAATGAAACTTCTTTTATGATTTATAGATAAATCTAAAGGTAAGATAGTATCCTTTAGGTAAGCGTAAATTTGGCCATATAAGGGAGAATTATAACTAGTTAAGTGGAAAATTATTTGAGTTTTTGGATTGTCATAGGCGGGAGAAAATAATTGTTCCACCAGGAAATCATACAGTGCTTGATTTTCTGACATCTAGAGTAGAGATGCGATTGTAGCCATTGCATCCGCTACTTTATTATCAATACATGGAATTTGTATGAACTTGATATCAACAAAGTATTTCTTGAAATCATCCACCATCCTTTTGTAAGGTATCAAATTTTCATCCTTAGTGTGATATTTATCATTGATTTGATTTATAACAAGTTGTGAATCACCAAAAACCTTAAGTTCTATGATTTTCCAGTCTACTACAGTTCTCATGCCAATTAATAGTGCCTCATAGTCAGCTATGTTGTTTGTGCAAGGGAACATTAGCCGATAAGATTTTGTAATTTTATGTCCTTGAGGTGTAATAAAAATAGTATCGACTCTTGAACCATGTTGAGTGTAGGAACCATCAAAATAGAGTGCCCAGGGCTACTTGATAACTATTGTGAATGCATCGACATCAGGAAAATCAATGTGTATTGGGTGTTTAGCTATTATTTGTTCTTCTGCTAACTGATCTGCAATTACCTATCCCTTTATAGCTTTTTGATCCACATAATGAATGTTAAACTCACTCAGAATCATGACCCATTTTGCCAACCTTCCAGTTAAGGTCGCCTTAGAAGATATTTGAGTGGATCAATCTTAGCCACAAGCTTTATTGTATGTGCTAGCATATAGTGCTGTAACTTTTGAGAAGTGAACACTACCTCTAAGGAAGCTTTTTCAATGAAGGTGTAATCTAGCTCATGACTTGTTAAAGTTTGACTGATGTAATAGATTGCTCGTTCCTTTCCTGAGTTGTCTTCATGTGCCAATAATGCTCCTAGGGACACTTCTATGGTAGAAATATACAATATGAGTGGTGCACCTTACACTGGTGGATTCAATACTAGTGGATTCATGAGATACTACTTTATCTGATCAAATGCTACTTCAAATTTGTCTTCCCATTTAAATGGAACATTCTTGTGTAAGAGATGGGTAAATGGTAAACTTTTATCTACTAGTTGGGCAATAAATCTTCAAATGGATTGTAACCATCCCTGCAAAGAGCGTAGTTGACTAATGTTCCTTGGTGGTGGCATATCAAGAATTTCTTGTACCTTAGCTAGATCCACCTCAATTCCCTTTTCTGATACAATATAACCTAGAAAATTTCTATATTTCACTCCAAAGACACATTTCTTTGGATTAAGTCTCACTTTGAATTGTTCCATTCTTTTGAAAATTTTAGATAAGATAGCAATGTGTCATTCCCTAGTGTTAGATTTGGCGAGGAGATCATCAATGTAATCCTCCATGAATGTATGCATCATATCATGAAAAATCATTGTCATTGAATGTTGGTATGTAGCTCCTATATTCTTCAACCCAAATGGCATTATGTTCCAGCAATAGGTACCCCAAGGGCATGTGAACATTGTTTTATCCTGATCCTCTAGTGCAATCTTTATCTGGTTGTATCCTAAAAATCCATCCATTAATGAATACATCACATGTCCATCAGTCAAATCAACAATCATATCTATGTCTGGCAAAGGGAAATCATCCTTAGGACATGCATTGTTCAAATCCCTGAAATCTGTACAAATTATAATCCTTTCGTTTGGCTTCGAAATAGGTACGATATTGAAGATCCATTTTGCATAGTCAATAGACCAAATGAATCCAACATCTAAAAGCTTCTTTAACTCCTCTTTAACCAATAATGCAACATGTGGATGCTTTTTTCAGAGTTTCTGCTTCACAGGTTTTTCCCTCGACATGATAGATAGATGATGCATGATGAGATCTAGATCTAATCTAGGCATATCCATGTAGGACCATGCAAAACTGATTTGATTGTTCTTGAGAAATTATGTGAATCCTGGTATTTCCTCTTCTACAAGAGATGCAACAAGTTGCAAGACTTTGGGTTGTTTCGTAGTACCTATATTGAGTGCCTCTGTTGGCTCTATTAGAATAGAAGACCTTTCCTGGTAATGTTCCAGGAGAGTGTCAATTTTCCCATCCTCTAGTGCCTTTGAAAGGTTTTCACTATTAGATACACTTTTTTTTTTCTCTTTTCTCGATCTAATACTGCCTTTGTTAGGTTTTCACCATTAGATCTTTCTTTTAAGTTATTTATTTCATAGCTGAGAAACTTGGCACTTTCCTATAGAAAATTTTGATCTTGTGATTCCTTGATGGAACTTGTTTTTGGTTGGGATGAACAAAGGAAGTTTATGATGGTTTCGTCATTTGGAAAAGCTGGGATATCAATGGGTACAATTTGTTCCCAATCAATGAGTTCAGGATGGACCAAAGAAAATGGATTGTTAGGATGAGTAAGGTCACTAGCCATTAGGGTCATGATGGTATTATTAACATCGTTATGGGAGAGGTCTAGGATGGTATCCTCCTGTAGATGATCTGTCTCACTTTGAATCGAATTGGTTTCACTTGAGTCATGATCATTTTGTAGAACATAATCAAGCAGAGGCCTTGAGATTTCCCCTTGTAAGAATGAGGGTGTAAATTTGTGTATGAAATCCACCATTTTCTCCATCAAGAATGTATCATCAAAGACGTTGTCCCATTCGTATTCATTGGGGTCAGTGTCAGAATTATTTTCTTGAATTCTTAGAATTGTTTCAGTTAACTCCTCCTTAGATATTCTTTGTACCACTTCTTCCTTTGCATCTTCACCATATCCTAACCCATTTTTATCCTTTGGGTGCATTGTTTTCAGTTTGATAGGCTCAAAAATACCCTCTTTTCTTTTACCTATAGGACCATTTCCTTCATAACCCATTTGTTGTATGATCGCATTACCTTTTCCATATTGTTTTGTGGGTAACTTGACATGTTTTACGGATTCTTCTTCATCTTAATAGAGCCAATCAAGGATAGCCCTATCTTCCATTTCATTTTCTTTGATAAATACTCCATTAAACTTGGTGATGGGAACTGAAGCTAAGGCTAAAGTTGTTGTAGCCTGTTGTATGGATGTTGATGGTTGCCCATGGGATCTTGGAGATATGGGTAGATTAGAGAGAGATAAAGAATATTCTCCCACCCCATTATCTTTCAATTTTAGCTGGCACCAAAATTACTTATCATTTCTCATGCTTGCTCATTGTATTTGGAGGTAGAAATGGCCAAAGCCTCTCTATTATGTGGGATGAGTGTGTCCTAAGTTACTCTTAGGTTAGAGAAAGTTTGATTTCTAATATGATCAACAGGTATTGTTACTTCCTTTCCATCATATGGAAACTTCAAGCATTGATGATAAGTAGATGGAAAAAATTGCATGTCATGGATCCATGGATGACCCAAGAGTATGTTATAGGATAGATCCCGATCTAGAACCTGACAAAAGGTATTCTTCACAATAGGTCCCACTCTGATTGGTAGCATGATGAGTCCTTTAGAAGCTATTTCCTCATCATCGTATGCCTTGATTGTAATCTCCCATTGTGGATCTATAGATTCTTCTAAATATCCCAAAGCAAGGACCAATTTCAAAGTACAAATGTTTATTCTGGATCCCCCATCTATTAGGACACGTCTAATTCGGGCTTTGTGAACCATAACCTCCAGGTAGAGTGATGAATTATGCGGATGGGTCATGGATGAGTCATCCTTCTTAATAAAGGATAAACATGTGGATGAGGACAAGTTTCCCACCATGGATTGAAATTTATTGATATCCAGATCAGGAGAGATAGTTGTATCAACAAGTGCCTTTTCCAGAATGTCCTTATGTGCAGGTGATAACTTTAAGAGCTCCAAGATAGAAATTTGGGCTAATGTTTTTCGTAGTTGATCAACCAAATTGTATTGACTTGGAGGGGGAGCTGCCACTTTAGATGAGCTTCCTTTTACAATGATTTTGGCTTGTCCCCTTATTGTAGCATTGACTTCTAGATATTCCTGCTTACCTTTGATTTAGATAGCATTGATTTGTTGATTGTTAGTATAAATATGATTGATAATGGTGTCATGGACATAATTAACATTCTTGCCCTTGTCACCCGAAGATTCCCCTTTTTGATAATTGGGGAGAGGATCCTTGAATGCCTAATGGTCATCATTGACATTATGTCCCTCAACTGTGATGGTATGGTTATCAATCAAATCCTAAACAATATTCTTCAACCCTTGGCAATTATTTGTCTTATGAACTTTACACCTATGATAATCAAAAAAGTGTGAGTCATTCCATGATGGTGATTTAACTCGAGGCTCATAATCTCTTTGTGGTGGCAATGTGATAGCGTTTTGATTCAATAGCTCTTTGAGAATGGATTCCAAAGATTGGCCCAAGGGACTAAACCTTTGTTGATTCAAAAAATATGAAGATCTAGGCACATTTGAATTTTGATTAATGCCAAAATTATTTCCATGATTATTAGTCATATTCCCTTGCTTGGAAAAATTTCCTTGGGTACTAGAATTTCTAGTATTATTGCTACATTGGATACCTGATGCATTAAGAATTGTACGCACTTCATATTCACATTGTTAGCATCTACTACCCCATCATTCACAACATTTTTATTTCAAGTCCAAAATCATCACTTGTCATTGTTGTTACTATTGTTGTTGTTGTTGTTATATGAATTTCAACCCTCTTTATCCATTTTTAGAACTCCACGCTAGACCAAGGCACCTTCAATAGTAATCACATTTTCAATCAATTTTTCACATGATTGAGGATAGCGAAGGTTTTCTCTATAACTCATCTCTTGATTCAGACTATCGATAAAGATCTCCATCTTCTCTATTTCAGGAATAGGGTGGGAGTATCTAGCAAACACCCTTCTCCACCTTTGTAAAAAAGTGGTGAAAGATTCCCCTACCTTTTGTTTCACTTTACAAAGATCCAGCATG
The DNA here is from genome assembly GCA_007115665.2 of Sequoiadendron giganteum. Lineage (NCBI taxonomy): Eukaryota > Viridiplantae > Streptophyta > Pinopsida > Cupressales > Cupressaceae > Sequoiadendron > Sequoiadendron giganteum. The sequence goes on from CM021102.1 coordinate 120,136,813, forward strand.
GTAATCTGATGTTAGATGTTGTAGGAGTAATGTGATATAAATTTATTTATTAACACCTCTAATTTTTTGATGGGGGGAGTGATCTTTGAAAGCCACTCCATGGATTGTCCACCCAGACTTTGTGGAAACAATCGCATTAAGTAGGTATCTTTGTGAGAAAATTCTAAACTCATATTTCGGAAATCCCTTACATGTTCAATGGGGTCTATTTTCCCATTATACCTATCAAATTTAGGGATTTCAAAATGTTTTGGAAAAGGAATCTTTTGAGGACTCCTATCAAATGGATAAGGACATATATGATCCAAAACATACTTCTTTGTTGTACCCCCTTGGATTTCCTTCATTTGCATTTGTAATGCTTTTAACTATTGAGTAAGAGCATTAAAATCATTAAGAGGGGCTTAAGGATTTTCTTTAATCCCTTCTATGTAAAAATCGATAGGTAACTCAACTCCTTGATTAGCTAATGAAAGGAAATATCTTTCCTTGTTTCATTCTAAAATCCTTTCCAGAAGAGTATGGAATTAGGGATCCTGCTCTACTTCTTGGAGCCTTTCTTATGTTATCTCTTCGGTATTTGAATTATGAAAGGGATTCTCTTCCTTGTCATTATTATCACCCATTTTTCTTATTGTACTTTCTCTTTCATCTTTTCTTATGTTCTTTCGAGATCTCGTGACAATAGGTATAAGCTTTTCCCAATTTCTACTAACTTGATCAATAGAATGAAATAGTGCAATTTTTTATGGATATTAAAGTCAAGATAGAGTGAAGATTATATGACTTAAGAGATTTCTAATCTTTAGCTCATGATTCCCTGATTCAAAGGATGAAAATCCTGTTGGCGGGAATTAAACCAAAGATAAAAAATAAAGATTAATTTTCACTTTGTGAAGTTTGATCGTAGCTTTGTAAAAAGAAGGATTTGTGATAAATGCCTAATGTGCTTGAGTTCTCTATTACATAAATTGATTAGGATGAGTAGAGTATACAATTACAGGTTGGGGAATGTAAGAGGAATGAATACGTTGATTGCGGTTATGTCTTTGAGAAAGGGCTCTTCTTTGAAAGAAGGCTCATGAGTATAAAGGTTCTATAGAATAATCATTAGTGAAACCTCTAACAAAGTCATGATATCGATGAATTAAAAACTATGTTCAAGCAAGACCTTTCGACTTTGGTATAAAAATTTCCTCTTTTTCAATAACTTCTTATAATTGAGAGATTTCTTTTCCTTTCTAATCTTCCTCTCTAGGGACTATTTGACAAAATTTGCAGACTTCCAAACCTTGAGCATAGAGAAAGACTAGACTGAGATGATTGATTTCTGAAAGTTAGAAAATTACCTAGGCTCGGAACATAGATGTGCCAAAATAGAGCACAAATGAGTTGAAATAGAGCATAGATGCGCTGAAACATAGCACAAATGTGCTGAAACAAAACACAAATGAACTGAAACAGAGCATAGATGTGCTGAAATAGAACACAGATGTGCTGAAACATAACACAAATGCATTGAAACAGAGCACAAATGCATTGAAATAGACTACAGATGTGCCGAAATAGAGCACAAATGCACCGAAATAGAGCACAAATGTGCGAAACTTACCAATTATTTTCTGAGATAGACGTGTTTTGACAATTTGATATTTTCGGATGATCTTAACCTGGTTTAAATATGAAAAACATGAATTATTTTTTTAATCCTAAAATCTAAACAAAGAGTGTATGTTCTTGAGATTTTCATAGGTATTGAACAAGATATGCAATTCAAACAGACTCACTCTTAGTTTGTCAAATAGGTCATCATAGAAATCACAACCCATAGCTTAAAATCACATCGACTCACACAATCGTGTCACCCCCTAGAGGGAGCCCATGTTTTTGTCTTTTCCAGGTGCATACTTGAGGTTAGACTTCTTGATCCCTTGAGAAAAAAATCTGTGGCAATTATATGGTGAGTGTCTTGGGGGTAGATTCTTCCCTCCCCTTGCATCGTGATTAAAATGATGTTTGAATACTGTCACGACTAGATTTCTACACTATGGTTTGTAGTAAAGGTTTCTGTTCAGCATGGCAATAGATAAACTCCCTTAGGTGACCTCCCAATCTTTAGAACAAATATTTTGGGGATGGTTATCTTGCTCACTTCCATTGAATATGGGTTTTCCCAAAATTCACTTTTGATTAGAGTGGGTTGGAAAACTTGGCTTTGGTTGTTCCCACTTAGGTTCTTCCCGTAGGGTGAGTATTTTTTCCCACTACGATAGGCCTTCTAAAGTTTGTAATAAAGTATGAATTGCATAAAATGAAATAGGTAAGTCTGGTGTTCTAATCACCCAGTAAAGGGGAGAGCATATACCTATTGCCCAACAGTCACAACAAACAAATGGTTCAATTTTAAATCCAAATGATAGTTTTCTATCCTAAGTGAAGATTTTGCTTCACAACAAACATTGGATTCATTTTAACCAACATAAGTTAAAGTGTGGTGACTATCCTAGGATTGATAAATTTCAGATTTAAGTGTCTATCCTAGGATTGCTTCATTTTATTTTAAAACCAAACTGAAAAATCATGTCCGTGGATGGCATCAGAATCATAATTTTAATTTTTTTACAACCACTGTATGCACCGACACAGGCCATCTATGCGCTAAAAACATCAACAAATGCGCTAAATGATCAAATCGGGATGCATGAAATAGGTCGTCTATGCGCTAAAATAGTCCATGGGTGTGCTAAAATAGTCCATGGATGCATTGAAACAGTCCAAGGATACGCTAAAACAGTCCAGGGATGTGGTAAACAGAGGCTAGAATGTGCTAAAGTGCAACTTCAGTCTGTCACCTATTAGAAAATTCTATAATAAAAAGATTAAAAGGCGGGGGATGCCCCACAGTGGGTGCCAAAAATATGTTGTTAGAATAAGTGAACTAATTAAAAGATAAACTAACACACCAATGAGACATTAGATTGAAATAAACTAATTTAGAAAATACAAATGCAAACTCTAAATGACAACAACTTCTTCAAATTCATCCCATTGTCCTCTATCTCCAAGGATTTGATTAAAGTTATTGGCTCTCAGTTGTGTAAGCAGCAGCCTGTTGAAATGACAACATAGGAGAATGAGATTGATTGAAAATGCATGTGTATTGCTAATGATTTAAGCTATGAAATTGAACTTGAAATGCTAAAATGCTATGATATTGCTAGAATGCTGATATGCTGATTCAAATGCAACTATAGTAACTATGCATGAAATCTAGGATGAAATCTACTTAGGAGAAGACCGTATATATAGATTTTCGAAGGCAAGAATCTAGTTGGTGGAGATCAACAGTTGAAATTCAAACTTGTGAAGATGAATGGTGAGAGATTAAAAAGTTGAGAGAAAGGTGGAAAAATGTTTCCAACCCACAAAACCATCCTCATTCAAATATGGAGACAAACATGGCATTTATCTCCTCATTTATGAAAATTGGTTGAAAGTTTGGAGATAATTGCTAATTAAATAAATACATTTATTTAATTTCTTGTGACAATGAATTTAGAAGCTTCCACAATTAAATAATTAATATTTAATTATGTGTAAGATGTGAAAAAGATGAGTAATTAAATATTTTACAATATTTAATTAAGTGGGGTAAAAAAAGATATTTAAATATATAATATTTAAATGTGAAATGAAGGATTAATATTCCCTTGTTTGAATTTAAATGTTCAAACTTAGAGATAAAATGATAATCAAATAAATAAACTATGAAATTTATTTAATTTAATTAAGAAGAAAATAGCAATAATTAAATAAACTTATTTATTTAATTAAACTAGAAGAATTTGGAAAAATGAACAATATAAATAAATAATTAAATTTATTTATATGTAGATGAATTTAGAATATTAATTAAATAATTCATATTTAATTAATTAACAGGTTTGATTAACTATGGCCATTTTTATATGTGTACAACTACTATTGTCATAACTATGGACACACTCCAAATTTTTGTAGAGAAAGATCTACTAAACATGAAAAGAACGTAGTTGCTTCCCCCAAGAACAAAAGTGAATAAACAATAGCAAAAAAGAATAATGAGACCAAGCAATAATGGAAAGAGGTGAGTAAAGGAAAAGTTGAGTCAAGCACGTTAGCACAAACAACATTACACATAGAGAAGAGAAATCTGTGGGTGATAGATAATTGTTGCTCCAACCACATGACTGACAACATGAATAAATTCAAATAGTTAGAAGATTGGAATGGTGGTTCAGTTAAGCTTGAGAATAACTCCTCAATCAAGATAAAAGGTAAAGGAACCCTAAGAATTGATGGAAAACTACTCACAAAGGATGTATACTATGTTGAAGAATTGAAACATAACTTACTGAGTGTTAGTCAAATGTGTGACAATGATTATAAATTTTCATTTGATTCCAAAGGATATGAAATCAGAAAAGAGAACAATGGAAGATCAGTTGTTGAAGGAAAAAGAACAAATACAACTTGAGAGAATGTCATGAAGCTTAATGTATGATTGGACAAATGGATGAGAGTTGGTTATGGCATAGAAGGCTAGGACACATAAATTTTGACAATCTTGTCAAGGTAAGCTCAAAAGGTTATGTGAGACATATGCCAAAGATAACTAAACCAACAAACATTGTTTGTGATGAATGCTAAAAATGGAAGCAAACCAAAGTGAGTTTCAAGAGAAAAGAGTACTCAATCGTTAGGCCTATTGAGTTAGTACATACAAATTCATGTGGTCCTACAAGGACAAGATCTTTAAATGGTGACAAATACTTTATGTTGCTGATTGATGACTACTCAAGGATGACTTGGGTAACTTTCCTATAGGATAAGTCACAAGCATTTGAAAGGTTCAAGGCGTAGACACAAAAAATATAAAAATTGATCCTACACATTTGGTCCTGATCTTACTAACATTGTTTCTTCCTAAATCATCTCTTTTACTAATTAATTTAATTGAATAATTTTTTTTGACTAAATTCATCATATTTCCTCTCTTAATTAAATAAATCATATTTATCTGATTAAGTCATTCTCTTCCATTAATTAAATAAATCATTTTTTTAATTAAACCTATAGTCTCTCTTTTAATTAATATTAAATAATTCACTTTATTTAATTAAATCTCTAAAGTCATCTCTTTAAATTAAATAAATTAATCTTTATTTGATTTAATCTAACACCACCTTCTTTAATTAAATAAAACAATCTTTGTTTAATTAAATCTAAATCATTATTCCTCTCATCTTTGATTTAAATAAATCCTAAAATCTAAGTCAAAATTGTCAAATCATCTAATTTCTACTTAAATTGATCAAATCATGATCAATCCTAATCCTAATCACTCCAATCCTCTAGATTTTGTAACTTGCACAATAAATCAATTTATTTTATTTATAAATTCATCAATTTCCATTCAAAATGACATCTTTTGTGGAATATTCTTCCAATTCAAAAATCCCTCCAAAAAGAATGAGTACTTCCAACAAGGCATTAAAGGCCTCTTACATGTCCTTTGCTTTGAGCCAAGTGGAATTTACTCCATTTCTTATTCCCTCTAAACTTCACATCTCAACATTTTAAAATTCCACCTAACTATATTTATGTGCACATTCATCCAAATGTGCTCATTCCTCCTCCAATCACATGTGGACAAGTGGCCTTCTCTCATTAGTTGGTCTTTTGTCCCACCTTCATCCAAATCCTTTAATCTTCCATTCTTCAAATCTATAAATAGAGGGTTTCACCTATTGAATTGATCATCCACAATCCATGAAAGCTTACTATACTCAATTTCATTAGCAACTTCACCCATTTCCATTCAAGTTTCATAGTTTTATCAAAGGTTTTGTCAAATTTACATTAAGGAATCAAGAATAATTAGAAAAGATCATCAAATCACATCAAGGAGTTGGGAAATGGCCATTTTCCACATCAGAATGGCACCAATTCCTCCATGGGATTGAGATTTTTCTCATTAGAATAAGATTTGATTACTTTCATTGTGATGTTCTTCATTTTATTTCCTATTTTGATGTTTCAATCTAATTTCATGTGGAATGTTGATTCTATGTTGTATAATGATCTAATTTTATGTATGTTGTTTGAGTTTGTGCAGGTATAGAAACACCATTCACATTTTGGCATTAGAAGGAGGGAGAATCTGGAGAAATTCATCACGTTTTTTTTAAAATTCTGTGCTATTTTCTTGAATTTTTGTGTCTACAAGAAAATTGCGCCACTATCAGTCCAGCGACGCTATATTGCATCGCTTCTAAAATCTAAACTGAGTCGTTGGAGTCTTCCCACCTAGAAAATTTGAATTTCTAACTCTGATGTTGACTTCCAAACTCCAAACTACATCACTGGCTAAAATTGTGTTGCAATCCCGCTCACTATTTTTTTGTAGACCATCGCTCCTAGTCCTCAATGATGCTATATTATGTCGTTGACTTTCTCAAACTGCACCACATATGTAGATTGCACCACTGGAGTAAGGTAAAAAGAAGATTTCAAATTATTTTTAACAAATGCATTTTGCACTTTGGTTGTTTTTGACTTCTAATTGGTTTTTGGCCCCTGTTTTTATAGTATTAACTAGTTTTTGTGATGCAGAGACTTCTAGAGGCTATAAATTTTGACTCAGATGTATGTTTGGGCTGAAATTTTATAGGAGGTTTCGTTATGGGGTGGCATTTGGATTCCTATCTAACAATAAGTTAGTTGGTGGCCATTTTGGCACTTTTTTCGGGCTTGAAACTTTCATCTTGACCCTTACAATGGCAATTTAGTGTTTTTTTCTAGTTATTTTAAAGTCGATTTTGTTAATAACTCTAAACTTATGTTTCGAATTTAGGATTTTACTTGGAAATTCATCTTATCTTAGTTTTAGGAATTTTTTGGGAAAAAACAGGACTCTCAAAGTCATGCATGTGAAATTATCAAAAATGGCAAAATCTGGCAATTGTCGAAATCTACCAAAAAAAGGTTGGCTTGATCAAAAGTGAAGGAAGGAAAACAAAGACCAAGAGTTCTTTATGACATCATCTCATTGTATCAAGTTTTTTTAAACAATTTAGGGAGAAATTATAATACATTTTCTAAGGATTTGTCATGTTCTTGCTTTTTAGGACTCAATAAATTTCATTTGGGCTTAAAAAGAATAAACAAAGGGATTAAAAAAAACCATAGGAAAACTTACTATATTTTTTTTTGGACTTAAAAAATGAACAAACAAATCTCACATGTCAAAATTGGTGCTTAAAAATAATTCATCTCATTGCTTTGTTGTTTAAAATGAACATGTGTATTTTTTGTTTTGTAATCTTTTACACAAAGTAATATCACTTAGAAAAGACGTATGCACTTCTCTTGCACTTTATAGTGATCTTGAGAATCAAAAGTCCTTTTTTTGATAGGGTAAAAGCATAGAGATGTGTCACACTTTTATAAAGGAAACGACCAACACTGATCTAACTTTTAAATTTCAATTACTAGAAAGTGGCATAAATGTTTTGAATTTTGAAATGATGTAAACTAATAAAATTTATATTTTTTAGTATATCTTATGTTTGTATTTGAAAAAAAACATTAAAACATTATTTGAATATAGTTTTTTTATAAATTAACACTATAATTTAGTTGCCGATAAAATGTTGAAAAATGATGTTACATGAGATGTCAAGCTTTGTATAGTAAATTTTCTTTTTTTTTCCTTTAATTTTTTTTTGTATATTTATAACTGGAAATTTTAGGGCATGGATACTTTTTTTTTGCAATTTTAATAAATAGATATTTTTAAATAAATATTTAAATGTGCATGAATTAAAAAACAACAGTTTTCAGTCGATGCCAACTTTATATTAAATATTTATCTAAAATAGAAAATAAACTATGTTATCTTAATATTGATTCTTTTATCTAGGCCATCATATCTTTTTAATTTTTTTCTAATAAGTTTTAGTATTTTTTTTGGCATGATAATCAATCAAATATTTTTGTGTTGATAACCTACTTTTAGTAAGCAAATAAAAATTAAATATAAATAATAATTGAAATATTAAAATAAATATATATTTTAAAACTACACTTATGGAACTACAAAAGGGTATTTTTACATTTAAAAAAAAATGTTATTTGTATGAGTAGGAGTTGTTGAAACATTAAAATTTTCAAATAATGTCATTTTGTAATAAATTGGCCTAAAAGTGGTGCTACATATGCATTTAGCCAACAATTTTAGTTGGAAAAGTTGTGAAAGTATTTAACTTATCTGGAATGAATCTTACTAGATCATATGTTTGACCAAAATTGATTTTTAGTTATAGATACTAAAATTCACTTATGTTGATAAGTTGGCCAAAAGTGTGGCATAGCTTTGTACTTTTACCCAATATTAAGTTGTATAAGTGATTACCTCCACATTTCAAAATTGGGTGCCTAAAATTGAACAAATCTTGTGAGTGTGAGTGGAGTACATTGCAAGTGTTCTCTCTTTGTTTCTCAATGAAGATCGATCAAACTACAGATGTACTTGCTCGCTTTTATTTATCCACAAAGGGCTTGCCTTGGTGGGAAAAATTAATCACCCTAGGGAATGACCCAACCGGTAACACGCTAAAGCCAAGTGACTTCCAACTAGTATATAAGTGTGGGTACTTGAGGAAATTTTGAGTATCATGAGGATTATTCCAACAAGAAGGGAAACAATGCTCTTTGCCGCATGGATGGTCCCCCATGAATGGAATGCCCGCATTAAAATTCTTTGTTTAGAAAGGCCAAAATCCCTATCTATTTGTTCATGCAAGAACGATTGTTTTGAAGACATCCCACATTTTTATGGCTCTTTGTAGAGATGAGAAGTATGCCATGGGAGTTTCATGGGTACTGATACTTGGCTGACTTGAGAAGTGAGTGCACTATAAAGGGAAGCCTGTGTGGTCAAGCATTTAATCATCTACTAAGAGTAGGTGTAGCTACATATCCAACTGGGAACTCAACAAATTTTACCTCATTTCATCCCTAGAACTATGCATCATTTGGAATCAAAAACACTTTGCTTGGATCCTAAACATTGGAAAAACAAATATCCACCAAATCCTCAAAATTTCAAACCCTTTAGGAGGAGCAAATACCTTTTAAAAAATCCAAGTGCTACTACTTGTCCCTAATAATTTCATCCTTAGAGGCTTCTAAGTATTTGGATCTATATCACAATTTTCTCTTACTAAAGTCAACATTAGGGAACTATTGCTTTGATTTCCTTGATTTCCACATAATGGAACTTGTGGGATGAAAAGAAATTAAGACATAGAAATTCAGTTTGAAAACTAAACAAGACATTGGATGTGGTAACAGAAACTCATTAATCAAGATAAAATAAATTGAACCCCACACATGTGCTAGGTATCTTTTGGTCATATGGTTTTCCATGCAAACTTTTGTCTTTTGGTTTTAAATACTCCTATGGAAAAGCATGTTCTTCAATATATTGCTCTATTAAACAAGTCATTCTTAGGTTCATTTAGGATCAAAATAAAACACTTCATCATACAAAAATTTATCATCTCCATCTCACAAACAACTTTTGAACCATTGGAAAAATCATTCATACTAGACTTTGGGTAAAATCCTTCAAATCAACATCAAAGTCATCTTGTTTGGCTAGGTGTGTATAGATGCATCCTTCTCCACACACTTAGTTAAATTATCATCTAATGAGCAAGTTTATCCCATAGATAACATCCAACATCTTGGGGTCTATTTTCTCATTACCCAAATCCAAATCCAAATCAAATCCAAAATCCAAAATCAGATCAAACCTAATCAAATTCAAAAATCAATAATCCAAAAGTCCTAAAGTCTAGTATCCACTTCAAGATTTCTGAAGGGTTCAATCATTCACATAATCTATCTTTCATTTACCTCATCATCACCCTTTGATCCTTATCATTCTAGGTTCTCTGTTTTTTGTGCCTAAAGTTTAGATCAATCTTAGGAGTTAGAGGTTCACCTCCCACATTCTTGAAAATTGATCCTTATTTTATGGTCCAAACTAGACCTCAACACAAGAAAAACATGGAATATAAACTTGATTCATACATCATGAGTAGTATAAATCAACCAAACTATCAAAGCCTTACAATGTCTCTTGATTATCAAAACTGACATTTATGCAATCCCTACATGGCATCATTATCTCTTACAAACCTCAATGGTACAACAAATGTGAGTATGCCCAATCTAAATTTTTGAACACCTTTCCCTATGGTAGATTTAAATCAAAGTCCAAACCTACAAATCTATCAACCAAACAATCAATGCATGAGTCTTCAATAAAACAACATTATACCATGAAATCCATACATGCCAAATGTGAATATACCAAGTGCAAGCCTACAAAACATGAACATATCAAATCCACACTAGGTGAAATTTGGGATAAATACATTTGCAAATCAAACCAATATTCTTCAAAATCCAAGCAATATGTTAGCAACTCCATTTATTCACCCAAGTCAAGGTAACACCATCCAAAATCAAAGTTACC